>JAYKXP010000228.1:0-55498 GCA_037176845.1 Paramarasmius palmivorus | reverse complement strand
GTTTCCCCCTCTGCCAACATCCCGAGTGATGCCCGAGCCAGTATAACTCTCCTGGGTTTATGAAGGGTAAATTAACTTGAAGAATCCCTTTGGTGCGTCCAGGTAGGTGATCTAGGTGTAGTCCGTAGTGAATCGGGGGGGGGGGGGGGGGGGGGGGGGGGGGGGGGGGGGGGGGGGGGGGGGGGGGGGGGGGGGGGGGGGGGGGGGGGGGGGGGGGGGGCACTTAATGACCTTCTCACCAACAGTTTTCAGGAGGTGATTGTACTTCGACAACCACTGGTAAAGTACAAGAGGTGCCAGAATACCCATGTGGGCGTAACCATGTACCAGGATCCACTAAATAACCACCTAAAACACCTTCCGACGCAATGACTAGCTATCAGACGCCTCATACTATTCCCTTCTATACCCATTATGTGTAATATGCAACAATAATAAAGTGCAAACTAGCGTATTTGCGTTCGAAAAAGAAGTGATTAAAGTCAGGCGTATCAACGGATCCTTTATGACAACAGTCGAACCCCGCTCGCACAACTTGGCATAAATTTCACTCGTTCCACAAGCGTTTATATAAGCCTCACATTTGGACCTACCGCGAGTGGTGGTTCTAGATAACAAGAAAATCTTACTAGCGCTCCGAGCGAGCTCTTCATTTATTAGTACCATGTTTGCTTCATAGGCTATATAGCCCACGCTTTCAATATACTTCCTGAATAAGGCCGTAAACCTAGTTGCTACCCAAAAGAGACTATCTCTAGGACGAAAGACAAGATTCCACAAGAATCGAAGCCTCGACTACTAGAAACTCTCAACAAGCCGGGAACGCATTCCTAGATTTCCACCTAGACCCCGAGCAAAGCTAGAACAGTAGGGAGCATGTACTACACCCCCTAGAAATCAGGATTGTGACGACGATTCCATACTCCGATACCACTAAGACAACCTTCGTGAAGTCGCTAGACAACCGCGTCGGTAGCGCCTACGAGGAGCTCCGCGAGCAACAAGAGGAACACTTAGAATTTTACCACAAACTTAGAGTAGACTCTCATCAAACTCGCTCGCGAGTTACAGAAAACAGAAGCCTTTCCACGCCCCCCTCGAATCCTTTTTCACACATCCTTAGAACACGAATCTATAGAGAAAAACCTGCTATTCCTCGTACAAAGATGGCTGATGCACCTACTTTGCGAGAATCATGGCGAGACCCCATTCCGAGGACTGGGAGTAATCAGATTAAAGCATGACAAGCTGAGTAAAGTAAACGAAACTGCGAGCTTTCTCGAAGGAAGCCACGCGGAAAAGTATGAGCAGTGGGGAAGAGACCTGGATCTGAATGATCCTCGAAGTGGTGTTACCCTAGATGAGCAAAGAATCCATAGCTAATCAGACAAGATGTAATATGACTTGAGGAAGACCCATTGGTGGTCTGGGATAGCTCGCGCGGAGACTCATATGAAAAGTTTATTGAGGACGTCAAAAGAGGAAATTGGCTTTAAGAAGGACGAGATCGACTACAACGTTGGACGTCTAGTAGAAAGACACCAGAGCATAGGCTAGCAAGTCAGCGAGGACGTGCTCAGGACATATAACAGGGTGTTTCGCTATGAAGCGAGTTAGCTCACAAGCAGGGCTACCCGCGTTAGTCTCAAATACAATCCAATTTAGCTAGATACCTCGAGGCGTTGAAAGAGGATTTTATCCGAGAGATCGTTAATATGCTACAACGCATACGAGCGACAAGCTTTCCCTAAGAAAGGCAAAGAAAAGAAGAAAGAACTATCAGGATAGGCATTAGAGATCCATAATACCCTAGACGAAGTAATGGAAGTTGCTTAAATAAAACATTGCTACGAGCAGACTATGAATATATATACGAGGATCTATGCCTCTAGACGTACGAGGGACAGACACGACGACTTAGTGCGAACCGCGCGTGTCGTCCAAACATTGTCAAGACTGTTACTATAAAAAGGAACCTGAAGTAGATGAAATTTCGCAATAAGATTGTCTGTATCTGTGGGATAAGCATGAGATGGAGATTCGAGATTTAAAGGATCTCGTTCGTTCTATGACGAACTCGAATGCTAGACGCAAAAAAGCAAAAGAAGCTTGGATGTCAATGGTTGTGAATGGGCAGATGCCACCAGGAGTGTTGCGAGCATAACCGACTTTTGCACATAGCAGAGGTCCATAGTTCAAGTCAGCAAGCTCTATAATCCGTCCGCTGGGGACGACCTGGGACTCCTATGATAGGAAGTGCGGCACGAGGAGGAGTGCCAGCCACCCCACAACAACTGTTTCATGTGTGGTCAAAGTGATCATTTCACGAGGAGTTGCAAGGTCTACCATAACCTATCGAACCCAACGAGGGTAAAGACCTATTGTTCCTATGAAAGGCACTGGTTACACTAGTTGAACTAGCACAACAACCAGGCCACCTATAAGCTAGTGGAGCTCCACACTAAGCTTTAAAAACGATCACTGGTGGGGCTCCACACCAAGTGAAAAGGGATCTAGTGGGGCTCCATAACACTAGTCCTGAAAACAATCAATCCTAATCCAAAGAGTCTAGAATGAACTAGCTCTGTTCTATGGGTATCTCAAAGTTCTAATTTCACAACTCTAGTTCAATATAGAGAAGGGCTTTTCAAGGTTTATTTTCTAAGTTATTGTTCTAAGCACACGTCGAGCGCTCTATGGTTCAACAAATAGAAGTCAAAAACTTTGCTATTGAGCTCTAGGGAACCCGTATACAAATTTAAATTAAATAAGCGGGGTAATTGGGGGGGCTTGAGAGCTTCCTAGGGGAAACCCTGCTGCTTAAATACCTGCGAGCATACATATTTTAACATATAAGTGAAAGTGGACACGATAAAGTAATAGTAACTAATGCAAGAAAATTGAGAACGAGGAGAGGATTCTGTCCATATGAAGTAAGTATCTACCAGAAAAGGAAGGATTTGGATATATATTGGTCGGAATTCGACATTATTTTGCAGGTCTGCGAGTCATATTACTTTTTGGTTGCTAGGAAGTGGCGCGCGGAGGCGCTGTGTTCCGCATGGTGCGTTTCGGATATCGTGGCTAGGACATAGTTATTCCCGCTCGGAACTTGCTAGGAGTCCGATCTCGACCGAAACGCTTCGGATATTCGTATCCGAGGAAGGTAGGCTCTATGCCCTTGTAGTTCTATATTACTATTTTCTATGTCCTAGGACAGTCCTGGCACAGAATCCTATCTGTTTCCTCAATTATAGGACTATATGTCCCTCACTGTGTCTGTACTAGCAGTATGAATCCCAACTCAAAGCTCGAGGGATATTCCGATCGATATGGAAAGCTGTTAAGCCTCCATATGGTCCTCGTATCGATGACCGGTTACCTCGGAGGAACATTCTAATCCTGGTAACTCTGCTCTCGAAGGTGACCTACTCGCACCTCCAGCTTTCTTTCTCCGTATTTGGTATATAGCTTGATTCGTCCCTAGGGTCCTTCTACGCTGTGGTAGTTGGTCCTCGTTCACTATCCCATCTCATATGTCCCATAGCGCGAGTATAGTGTAGCCATATGACCCTACTAGGAAGTCTACCATGTACAGTAGCATGTCCTCGTAAGGTTCCAGCCTGGTAATAGAGTATAGATACGGTCTACAGGTTTCGACGAGTATCCTAGCGCAATCATATAGGGCTAACGACGACATCAACGTCTATGCACGCGCAGCTAGTATTCCCGCTACCCCTATAGGGTAGTGGGTTTTGGTAGTGGATCACGAGATTTTGCCTATCTTTTTTTTGGCGGGCAGTTGCAGCAATCTGCACTTCGCGTTGTACTTATTTGTGCATGTGTATTGTACACGACTACGACAAATATTCTTCTATATAACAAACCAGAGCAATAGTCCGCCCCTTTCCTACAGAACACTCGCTGGTGTAACCACAGAGTGTTTCCCTTTCACTTAGCTTCGGTCAGTCCCTGCCCAACCATTCTTTTCCCCTACATTGAACAATTCATATCTTTCGACCAATTTTCCTGAAATGCCGATGGTTCACGTTGAAGACGTTGCCGAGGTGAGCCCCCTTTTTTTGGACGATTGTGACGACGTATGGGATCCTTCCTCGCCGTCCGACCCGTCGCTCCGTTCAGATTTGCACCCAAACGACGTCGAGCGCTGTTCTTCAGCTGCTCCGTCGGCATCGGGTGGTTCATTCTGTGAACCACCTGCCGGTCCTGCCGAGTATTTCACTTCCGGCCCTGCCGAGTACAATCCATCCGGCCCTGCCGAGTATTCTACGTCCGGTCCTGCCGAGTACAATCCATCCGGCGCTGCCGAGTTTTATTCATCCGGTTCTGCCGAGACTCCCCAAGGCTTCGAAGAGATTGGTTCACCCAATGTATCTTTTACATTTAGCTCAGACGATGGTGTGTATCGCGAAGCACTTGCTGGAAATTCACGAAATAAGCCCCCGGTGGCCGCGTCACCGGCTTTCGTCTACGATGCTGCGCAGGAGGAAGATTTGGCGAGTGATGGTGTCGAAGTACCTTGTCATGATACTCTGATATCGTGTTTCTTTTGTCAGGGTCCTGGCCCTTCTACATATTCTCCATTCACTCTGTCTGAGAAAGATCTGGTACAATCTTGTAGGTCGCATGGGGTCGACATCCGTGGATTGGCAACATTTGAAAAGAAACAGTTGGCCCTCTTACACCATATTTTATCTGGTCAGTGCGCAGTACATGTCGATGAAGGTTCTCCTCACCATGGTTGCGAAGCATGCGCTTCCGGACTTCGTACTCAATTCTCCATGGTGTGCTTCAATTTGGATTTACTATTGAAATCGACCAACCGTCAGGTCCCCGTACGTCGGTTGTTATTGGTAGCTTCCGCTTTGGGGATCAGTGTGCGCACCAACCCCAAGTATGCCCGTCGTCAGTTAATCAGCGCTTTAAAAAAGTATGCAGACAGTTATCGTTCGCGTGAGCGTGTGTTGGATAATATACCTGATGTATATGTGCAGTATCCTCTTGATGTTTCTTCTACGTTTGCCAACTTTGAGCGTCTTCCCCGGGCTGTGCTACTTAATATTGCCATTGGCCATGGTGTCCATTGTGCCAAGTATACTGGGACCGCTGAGAGTATACGTGATGCCATCACGGAGCATTTCGCTGGCAAATGTTGTATTGCCAATGCTGGACTGCCGGATTCAGATCGTGTCACACCGGCGTGCTCCCGTATAATCCGTTCTTTTCCTCCTGTAGCTCCAGGATTAGACGTGGGACAGGACGAGTCGTCATTGACCTTGTTAAACGAACTTTCCCGTTTGTCTGAAAAACCGTTGAGGCGTGTCATGGACCTTTTGTGTGTTTCGTATGGACCCAATGATAGGGAGAAGGCGTTGAGGGGCAAGTTTAAAAAGTATATACAGAGGTTCAAACGTGATAGTCTAAATAACGATGAGATCGAAGGTGCTAGCTCGCAGAGGTTACGACTCGTGCGGTCGGCTTGGCCTGAGCTTGTTTCTCAAACAGATAAGGACGAGTTAGTTCGTGAATTCTCGGCATGTACGAGCGTTGACGCCTTGGCTACGGTCGCTTGCATGTCTTGTTCGTCTGCGGTGGTCAAATTGCAAAGCCATCAGATTCCCCTTCATTCGCTGGACGTCAGCCCGCTGCGCCGACCTGACAAAAGACCTGTTGAGGAGGGGAGTAATGTAGTCGTCGACTCTCGGTGGTTTGACGGTGGTTGTCTTCACCCTGATACCTCATCCTCGTACATATCCGACTCGTCAGTTGTTATCGATTCGAAGGGTGTTTGTGAAGAAGGAGGTGTGTTGACCGCCTTACTCTGTGAGGAATGCATGCGCCATTTATCGAAGAAGAGGACACCGCCATTGTCATTAGCAAATCACATGTTTCTGGGTGATGTTCCTCCAGAACTCAAAGATCTCACCGTGGTCGAAGAAGCTATGATTTCACGTTGTCGGGCCAAGAGTTGGATAATTCAAATGAAGGAGACAGATCCGGATTACTCTAGTCCGATTACACAGCGAGGTTTTAAGGGGAACATTGTTATTTACCCTCAGCATCCGTCTCGAGTTGCCGAAACTCTTCCACCTTCTATAGACGAGTTGTGTCGTCCGATTTGTGTGATTTTCATAGGCAAAGAGCCACCTACAAGGGAATGGTTGGACACTAAAGCAAAGCCTTTGTGCGTCCGCCCTGAGAAGGTCCGTGCCGCGCTGCAGTGGTTGAAAAATCATAACAAGTTCTACAAGGACCTGCATATAGATCACGCCCTGTTGGATTCTTTACCGCCCAATTATCGACTGCCTGTTCATGTCGAGCATGTGCCTTCTGGCACAGGCGTTGACGTGTTGACTTCAAGATACGATTATTATTCGTCGCCAGCTTCTAACCTCCCTTCTGCCTCATCTGACATCAACTTTGAGAGTGTAGTTGTAACCGACGTTGAAGGTAACGCGAGCTCCAACGAGCTGAGAGCGGCCGCCTTGCGGCACATACAAAAGAAGAAACTCGGGTTTGTTCAGATTGCACATGACCATACGCCTGTGAATGAATTTTATAACCCAGCTTTATTTCCTATGATTTACCCTACGCTTTTCCCCTACGGCGTTGGAGGTTTCGAGGACGTACGTCGTTCCGTAAAGGTTTCGATGCAGCGCCATGTCAAGCATCTTTTCTCGTTAACTGATCGGAGGTTCCAGGAACATTACAGCTTCTTATTCACTGCTTTCAATATGTTCCAGCGACGTGAAGTGTTGCGGAACACGGCCGCGAAAGTTCGACGCTCTGATTTTGCATCCTTTGCCTCTGACCTTTCCTCGGTGGACCCGGACGTGGTCAGTTATATGTCTGATCGATATGCGCGCGGGGAGTCTATGACTGGTTTGACTGACGAGGAAAAGAAGGCACTTAAGCTGATGAAACAGGTGAACGTAGTAACAAACAACGTCATGGGTAGTTCTTCTGCCAGAGTCCGAATGAGGAACGAGATCAGAGCGCTTCAGATTGATCAGGGGCTCCCGAGTTTTTTTGTTACCATTAACCCGGCAGATGTCTACAATCCCTTGGTGAGGTTTCTTGCAGGCCAAGAGATTGACCTTGAAGATGTTGGCATTGACCCTGCGGACCAGTATTGGGAACAGGCAAAGCTTGTCGCAAAGAATCCAGTCGTTGCCGCCAAATTTTTCAATATATACATGAATGCAGTCATCAACTGTCTTTTGCATTATGCTAATCCCGACAAAGGTGGTATATTAGGTACTGTGAAGGCATATTATGGTTGCGTTGAAGCCCAGGGCCGAGGAACTCTTCATTGTCATATGTTGATTTGGCTGGAGGGCGGGCTTAACCCGAACGAAATCAAAGATCGTATCTTGCGTGACGGTGACGAGGAGTTTCGCAAGAGGCTTCTTGCTTTCCTTGATGACACGGTTTCTACGTTCGTGCCTGACGACCCAGATCCTTCCTGCGTTGTCCCTTCCTCCTCTGCACACCCGTGCAGTGTTCAGGGCGTGGTTGCACAATCGTATTCGTCGGTGGATGAATATAACGTTGCTCGCATCAAAGATCTGCACAACCTGATCTCCAAATGCCAAACTCATAAACATACTGACACATGCTGGAAGTACTGCAAACCCGGCCAACCGCTGGAATGCCGCTTTCACCTGGATGAGGACAATACACATCCTGAGAGTTTTGTCGATCCAATAACGGGGGAAATCACCATGCAATGTGTTAACGGTCTTGTGAACAACTATAACCAAACCATGATTGAGGCCCTTCGGTGTAACATGGACATCAAGTTTATAGGTTCAGGCGCTTCCGCTAAGGCTGTAATGTATTATGTTACTGACTATATCACAAAAACACAGCTGAAGACTCACGTAGCTTACGCAGCCTTGGAGTCAGCGATTCGGCGAGCCCAGGAACAGAGTTCAGGGACATTGGTCCCGCAACCGGTCGTAGCTTACGACGACGACAAGGGCTTCCATCCTTTGCCCCCAAGGATTGACGATGTGGCTGGTGTAGTTTTGCAAGCGAAGCGGCTGCTCCAAAAATGTTCTTTTTCTATCATGAGTCATCAAGAGCTTTCCGCCCAGCAAGTTGCATCATACCTTATGGGATTCGGTGACCATTTCACCAGTCATTTCTTTAAGGCGTTCAGCTGGTCGCCATTCGAGCAATATGTTATATCGTCTTGCCCCGACCCTGCCAAAGAACCGTTGTCGTCGGATAGCGATGCTTCCCTCGACGAACCATGCATGCAACCTCGACCTCCGTCCCCATCCGATGATTTCCCTGAGGATAATGAACACGATCCAGTTGACCGCGGTGATGTAGCCGAGGGCGACGAGGATGTTACTGATTGCGTTGTTACTGATGATCAGGACTCATCGGATGTCGTCGATTGCGAGGGTGAAGTGCAGATCGTGGTCGGAGACGATGGGACACTTGCGTTCCGCACGGGCCTCTTGGCTGACTATTACTTCAGGTCACCTCAGCTCGATGACTTGTCTTTGTGGGATTGTGTGTCACGAGTGAAAAAGGTTAAGAAAACTGCTCCCCGCCGTAGCCGAGCCGAAAGGACGACGACTGATGAGACTGATGATGATATTGCTGAAGATTCAGAAGATTTGGTCAATGAAGCTCAGGAATCTGAGGAAGAGAACTGTACCTTGCTCGATACTAACGCCACCTACGATGATTCCGTAGATGAGGACGGTCATGAGCCAGCCATAGAGGATTTTGTTGATGAAGAGGAGTCTGTTGATGAAATTCCTGAAGACAATCCGTCTGTATCTGATTTGCTAGCCAACCACGGCAGGCTCAGACCCAAGTTTTCATTCCAAGACGGACATCCGGAGCAACAAACACATCTATTGCAGGTTGTGCATCCCCGTGATCGTCTTGTCCCTGTTCCAATTGGACCCTGTATCCCTCGTCGGGATCGCCCTGAAGTGTACGACAGTTATTGCCGCGCGATGCTGACATTTTTTAAACCGTGGCGCAATGGCTCAGACCTTAGGTGTGACGGACAGTCGTGGTCAGATGCTTTTGCGGACTTTGCCTCGACGTGTTCGCCTGAAGTACGTGTAAGAATGGACAATATGCAGCTGCAGCATGAGTGCAAAGATAGCCGTGACGACCATTTTTCATCTCGTGCGTCTCGAATCCGTAACCGTCGTGCACTTCTCCGAGGTATGGTGTACCACGAGCGCGTGTCTGAGGATGATGATTTCATGGGCGACGACCCAGCTGAAGTGGTCCAGCATATACAGTCAGTTCTCGCGTCTCGCAGTGAGCGAGAAGACGCTAGCGACATCAACGCCGCTGATTGCATTGCCGCAGCAGTAGCAGGGGGTTTGTATTTGTCAAGTAACCGGCGCGTAGACACCGTTGGAACTGGTTCGCATCTGTTGGTTACTGAAGAAGTTCCGGTCTTTGAGGCTTCAATAACGAAAGCCTATGCTCAACGAAAGAAGGATCTACGGTCCGCTGTTATGTCGGTTTCTTCACAGGCTTCAGTGGCTAATACGGACACTGCCGCTACCGATACTGAAGCTGTAACAGGCATAAGTACTATAGAGGATGCTCGGAAGGCCACCATCCACATCGACCCTTTTCTAGAAACCGGTGTCTCTGCTAACGTCCCTCCTGACGATATCGAGTGTGATATTGACATCGACGAGTTCTTGTCGCGGTATGATCCTCCCCTGAACAAAGAACAGGAGCGCTCGTTCCGAATTATCGCTTGCCACAGCACTTCGCATCGGCAAGCTCAGCTGAGGTTCTTTCTCGGAGGTGCAGGTGGCACAGGCAAATCTCATGTGATATCCGCGCTGAAGTCTTTTTTCGAAGAAAGAAACCAGGCACGACGTTTTCGGCTTGCTTCGTATACAGGAGTCGCGGCTAAGAACATCAATGGTGTAACGTTGCATTCTACGCTGATGTTGGACCAGCGATCTTCTCAAAAGGCGAATAGCAAGTCTACACGCGACCTGATTTCCATGTGGGAAGGTGTAGATTATTTGTTCATCGACGAAGTTTCTATGATTGGATGCCAGCTGATGACCAAAATCAGTAGAGCCCTTGGCCGTGCAAAACAGAATTCCCTACCGTTTGGTGGCGTTAACGTCATCTTCGCCGGAGATTTTGCCCAATTACCCCCTGTAAGAGACACCCGACTGTACGCTCATGTCGATACAACCCGTGTCGGCACGACCTATGGTCAGAATTCGGTGTTTGGGAAATTGCTATGGCTTGCTGTTGACACTGTGGTGATACTTACAACAGTCATGCGGCAGAGTGGCGATGGTAACGCTCGCTTTGTTCAATTGTTGGATAACCTTCGTACAGGGTCGTGTACCGATGACGATTTTGCACTCCTTCAGTCCCGAATTGTGTCCTCTTCAGACGAGCCGCAAGCCTTGGCTGATGTCCCCGTGATCGTGACCTCTAATAAGGTAAAAGATCGCATGAACGTCAAGGCTGTGGAGGCTTTCGCGGAGCGTGTTGGAAGACCTCTGCATTGGTATAATTGTACGGACAAACACGCCGCGGTTCCTATAGCAGACGAAGCAGTTGCTGGTCTCATTCAAGGTTTACATTCTGGACAGACAAGCGCAAGGCTCTCCCGTATACCCCTTGTCATTGGCATGCCCGTCGTGGTGGGGCAGAATTTCGATGTATCCGGAGGCGTGGTGAACGGAGCCACGGGGGTGCTTACACAGGTTCGCTATAAAATGGATGCTGACGGTAATCGTCGCGCATTGTCGTGCTCTGTGAAGCTCGACCATTGTACCGGTCCACCGCTACCATCCATGCAAGCAGGTGAAGTTGTGATCCTTCGGGACTCCGTCCAATGCGCAATAACTCATCCTTATTCCAAAAAACGGTACACATTTACCCGCGAGCAGCTGCCAATTATGCCTGGCTTTGTGATGACTGCCCACAAAGCGCAAGGACAAACCATGAACGCAGCCGTCGTCGATTTACAAACGTGCCATGGAACCGAGGAGCCATACGTGATGATTTCCAGAGTCCGCTCTTTAGATGGTCTCCACATCCTTCGGCCGTTCGACAAAAAAAAGATACAATGCAGACAGTCCGAAGATGCTAGGAAAGAAGGAATCAGGTTGAAGCATCTGATGTATTCCACGCTTGTCGAACATGGCACTGCCGAGGAAAGCGCAGAGGCGACACGGAAACTCCAGTCTGGTGACTGGCGGACGTACAATACTGCCTATGCACCGGTGGTTCAAGACAATGACCCTGTCTTAGCGCAGACTTCGGAGGACGTGAGCCGGCCGGCGTACCACTTGGCCCGACTACAGACTGCTACAGATCGCCTTTCCAACAGCAGCGTCACACTGAGTGTGTCGCTCAAACGCAAAAGGGATCCTTCCGTGGCAGGGACTTCGAAGAGGCGGCGGAACCGTCGCACTGTCGGCAATGAGAAACAAAGCAGTACTCCGCCTTCCACCTCTGCAGGCCGCGGCACTTTCACTCTCCGCCCTATGTCATCTGCTTTCACACATGTAGAAGTGGACCACAATTCTACCTTCCCAGTTATCGACGAAGGTCTCGGTCAGAATCAGGATGGTTGTTCTCGCAGCGCGACTTCAACTCAGACCTGTCGGACATCTACGACATCCAGGTTTGCGCTGCGGCCTTTGCCTGATTCATTCCAGTCTTCACCGAAGCCCCAATCCCTTCCTGTTGTATCCACATTTGTCCGTCGGCCGCTGTCTTCACTGTTCGCGCCGGTTTGAAATCGGTTCTCCTGTTTAGAATGGCGTCTTTCGATGATGTGAAACATTGCTCCTACGAAACGCTCGACAGGAGTATGCAGGGGCTTTTCAGAGCTGTATAAGAGCACGGCTTTTGGCCAGTAATTCCTCATCACCTTGAGTGCTCTATCCTCCCAGTTGTCTCTTTCGCACAATGTACGCCAACACCGACTACGACGAGTACGTTCCCGGCTACACCCCTGACGCGGTGTACGACGCAAGGTCCCAACCAACATCTGCGTACGAGTACTTGTTCAATCAATGCTTGAAAAACAAGGATAGCCTTCTCGCTTTGCTAGGAGAAGGTGAATACATTCGGACCAATATGTACTCCTACGGAGGTATGTCGGTTGCACTCGTCCCTTGATTTTGCTGACTTCTCGCCAGACTCGTATACTTTGACTAACAGGAAAGGTCAACCCTTGCAATTCCTCGTGTTTGGGGAGATTGCAGGCTACGACTCGGGCACCCGCCTCGGGGCTGCAGGTTCTGTTTCTACGCCCAAGAGGTTGAACGATACGGTATGCTTTTCCCTTTCCACGTTCCTGTCATTCCTGACGTCACGCGTCCCAGATGTCATATATCGAAGACAACACTACTGTCAAGAACGCTATCGTACTCGGGAAACCGGCTGGATGCTCGGGGGATTTGTCGGCCCTTTTCGAAAACCAAATCCAGGCGTTAGGTCTGTTTTTCGAAGAAGAGGCCAAAGTTGACTATCGTGATGGACATGTAAGCATACATTGGTAGTATAAGCTATCTGTTGACCATGTTCCAGAAACCTGCCTCTGTTCGTGATTGTCTTGCGAAGATTGGCGATAACGAGGATTTCAACGCGTTGTGCATCACCGGCCCTCACCTGTACACGGTTAGTTTTTTTTTCTCTTCGTTAATAACGCAAGACTGACCTATCAACAGCGTCGCAAAGAGAAAACGAGTCCCGGATCAACGCCATCTACTCCTGACCGGTCTTTCAAGAAGAGGAACCTAAGTGCTGCCTTCTCCAAAGCTTCGCCGTCCACTGGAGAAAAGGCATCCACGGCAACCGCCAAACCAGAAACTGGAGGGACCACCAAGAAGAACGGCACCCGTGAGTAGCTCTCTCTTTCACGTTGACCTAGTTCTTGCGCTAATGGTCTGTAGAACTTCGACCGGGTGATTTGATAGATGCTTGTTCGGTGTCTGATTATGTGGCAACTGGAGACATTTTCCGGCATGTCATGTCTCGCATGATCCAGCTCCCCTTCTATGACAGAAACAACGAAGTGGTACCCAACGCCGCTATCGACGAGACATTTCTGCCTGGTACATTGGTGCTTGGCACTGTTGAAATAGTAGCCTATTGCATCGAAATTGACAAGGTCAGCAAGCGGTACAGAAAGGTAAGGCACTTGATAGACTCACTA
Organism: Paramarasmius palmivorus; assembly: GCA_037176845.1. Taxonomy (NCBI): domain Eukaryota; kingdom Fungi; phylum Basidiomycota; class Agaricomycetes; order Agaricales; family Marasmiaceae; genus Paramarasmius; species Paramarasmius palmivorus. Next base: position 42,282 of record JAYKXP010000228.1, on the reverse strand, counting down.
TTCGCATGCTCAAGTTGGACAGGTTTATCATCTTGTCATCCGCAGGCTCAATTTCGTGGCCCGTTCCCACTTGGCTCCCCGCAAGTTCGTCACCTGGTCCAAGGCACTTCCTTCCGCTGGAGAATTGGACGGCCTTGGCCCTTCGTTTGACCTTCCTCCTAGCGATGGAGGTGACAGTCAGCCCGTCACGAACATGTCATCGGCTGTCCCTGGAGTGTCTGCATTGCCTATGGGTAACGAACACTCGTCTCGTGCTGATTCTCCTGCTGAAGAGACAAGTTCGGATAACACTATGGATGACTTGACCCCTCCTCCACCTTCGCCGAATTACAATCGAGAAGAACAAGATGACGACCGCTCAGTTCAAAACGAAGACATAGAACTGCCTTTTGCTGGCAATCGCGAAGATGGGGATGGTGAAGTAGACGATGATGCCCTCGAAGTTCCATCTGGCAGGGAGCAGAGGAAAAGCAGGCGTATTAATGGGTAGAGACGTTTTTCGGTCTCTTTTACTTGCAATAGCACGTTTGGATGTAAACACTATATCTCGGTAGTAAGGTTTTGACAAAGGTCTATACTTCAATAAAGGCTTTCTCTCTTTGCCGACGTTATCCTGCTTGTCTAGTCATCGCGTTTCGCCTTTTCACTGTCGTGCTGCGGACAATGGTTACACCTCTATCCGCAAGGACCTTCTATTCTTTGAAACTATTAAGCCCTGCTATTGTGTACATCCGGTTCAGAAACTCACCCGCTTTTTCCAACAGCTCCCTTTGCCGTTTTCTTTTCATGCTCCCACTTCCTTCTTCCCTTCTCAACTGCAAAAAGTGGTTACACCTCTCTTTGCAGTGTCTTTAGATGCAAGTGAAATGATGACCTTCGTAGGTGCCGCGACGTCCATGATTTGTCATGTTTCCCAGGCTCAGGTCACGCCTGACAGTGCTAATGATCTGCGGCATTAAATTCTCGTTCGCTCTTCTTCCTATGTCTGTATGGACGCATCTGTAGCTGGTGTAACCAGCAACAGATATCGTGATATAGATTTTTTTGACATTCCGGTGGCTTAATCTGGGCTGTCCATGGCGTCGTTACACCCATGCAACTCCTCTGAGTCGAGGAAAAGATCGTTCGATGAACTGCAGGCTGCAGATGACCTTCCACAGCACGAAACCTCAGCAGGCGATGTTGGCAGTGAGTTGATTAGCCTATTTCACTCGGTTTGCCACTGACTGTAAATAGGTGTCTTATATGCAAAATCCGGAAACCATTACTCCGTCGACGGCGAAATCTTCTCCATCATCGGAATGACAGCGTTTGACGCAGTTATGAAAAAACCGCCGTTGGTGCAATACACTCCTTCGGCACATTACAGTCGTCTTCCTTCTTTCCACCAGATGACATGGCTGTCCGACGAGCTCCCGTTCTTGCCTTTTGTGCCGAAGTGGAACGTGTTCAAGAGCAACATATTGAAATCACTAGATGTACGTCTGGATGCAGAAATAGTAGAAGTACTTCCAGATGGCCGCTATGCTTTGCGTTCTCACATACAGGACGCCTGGGATTACTGCGAGCGAATGCACCGTCTCTTGTTAACCCAATCCATGACGTTTGTAACAATCCCTTTGTCTCCACGCTTTCGCTTGTGGTCTTATCCTAGACAATACGGATATCAACGTTCCCATAAATCACTCGCTCTATGCCTTCGTCAGGTAACAGCTGCACGTGATTCTTTCCTTCCTTTGATTGCAGCTATCATTTTCTTCCTTCGATACACACAACGAATCCTCGACTTGATGGGGCGAGAACCGAATGGATGGCGAACGAAGCTTGCACAGTGTAGTGGGATCGATTTGGTATGGGTAACAGAGTGGCTTAACACTTTTCTCCCGCCTATTGGTTCTTCGGCGTGCCTGCATGTCGGCGGATTCGTAGACGCATTACAGGCAATGTCGGAACGTACGGATGATTACCTGGCTGTGTACTCGTTCGGATGTGTCCCCGTGGTCCTTTTCTGGGGTCCCGGAGGTTCCTACGAAACCTCCAGGCTCTCGACATCACTACGAGCTCATTGTCCCACACGGGCAGGCATCGACTTCCTCTTAGCCAACTGTTCTACTGTCGCACTGTCGAAATACACCCTTCCGGATGTGCTTGTCGCACCGCATGTCGGAGACCCAAGTCAAAAACCATACGAAACGATCCACGAGTTCTTTGCGAGAAGAAAACGTGTGAAAGAAACCCGCTTAGGCAAGGAGTCCATTGCCGACAGGGAAAGTCGCCTTGCTCGCGAACGAAATGCAGCTTTGGGTGCTTGTCCTGGTAAAAAAGGTGCAAGAGTATTCGTATGGGAACTTGACGGATCCCATCTTGTTAGGATGCCCGTATCCCGCAGCGAAGTAAGCGACGTTTGGCACGAGTTTGCGCCCACCCAGCGTCGATATGATTCTGTCTATAATGAATGGGATCTGTGGTCTGGGTTTGCTCCTTCAGATGCGCCTGCTGACGACGGGTTCGGGTCGGATTACGATTCGATGCAGGAGACTGAAGATTTGACGCAGTCGAACACAGCCCCTGCACTAGCTTTGGACCCGGGCGTCTCCACACCTCCCACAACGACCCACCCTCCCGTGTTTGAAGAAGGAGAGATTCTTGAAGTCTTCGATGACTCGGAGGCTATCCATAATCGCGGCATGTCTTCATTGAAATCAGTACCCGATATTTTCCTTTCCGTGACTGAAGTGGAATTCGTTCCCTTTGATGACAGCGTCGAGTCGGTGGTACACCACAGGTATGCCATGAGCGATTCATTTGCTCCGGCTCCTGGCCATTCCACTATTCCGTGGCGCAAAGCAGAGAAGATATTAGGATTTTACGACGCACCCGTGGACGAACACTCAGCAGACAAAATATGCCGGTTCGTTGAACACATATTATCTGTAGACGTGAATAACCTTTCGTCATCTGATGCCTGCTTCGATTATGTGGACGTGTGTTCGAAACTCCGAAGACTGCTACAAACAAGTTTACGTTTACGCCACGTCAAAGCCGCGGGCTTGTACGTCCTGGACGATGCGTCGACCGAGCTTCCTTTCGTTATAGCCGTCAGCGACTCTTTGGTTGTCGTGGAACTTGTCCTTCGGGATATAATAAGGGAACCTGTCCAGATTGCTCGTTTCTTGATGTCACGAGGTTTCCCGTTTCGCACCTTGATGTGTGGCCCATACCGCGAGATAGAACCCGTCGGGCGAAGTAAATCTTCACCCCTCGGATATAGGCCTGCCTCCTACGTCTTCACTACTGCCGACTATTTCGCATACCAAGCACAACTCCACCGGTTTTTCTTGCAACCTAGAGCTCGGTCCGCTGTCCTAAGAGGAGGTATTCTTGCTCGCATTGCACGACCATTCGTCCATGACCAATCTGTATTGAACGGCCCTTCCGATTCCATCATCACGTCTGCTGGAATAGCATTATGCGTTCTCGACAACGATCAGAGCGTTAACGCATTTTGGGACGATGATCTAACTGATGACGACATCTCTATAATATGTGGAGTATACGATGTTGGTACAGGTAAGTCTGCAGACGAATGTACGATCGTTCTAAGTACTGACGTTGTTTTTATAGGTCAATTCGACTCTAAAGGTGAAGAACAGCTGGCCCAGCGTTCGTGGTGGCCCCGACCTCATTCGTGGGACGGTTGTGGGTTAAATACAGGGTGTTGGAATCCCCAGGCAGAACTGTGGTTCACGAGGCGAGAAGAGAAATACCTGTCTTCCCAATCCGCGCCACTGTCACACAAACACTGGAAGGACCAGTTGAAATTTACCAAAGAATCGTCTGTTTTTACAAACAAGCTTAGAGCTGTGTCTGCTACTGTCCTCGCCGGTTTCATCTCCTGACGATGTTTTCTGTATTACAATAGTCGAACGGCTCAGTGTGTATGGAGTGTACTTGATAAATTTATATTTTAGTTCCCTGCATAGTCCTTACATGCTGGCATGTTAATAAATAATATCCAACGCAGCTTGCCTGAGCCTTAAGTTTTTCTGATGCCGCTGCTGATTCTGGATGAGTAAGTTTGCAATACGTGACCGTGGGATTGTGAGTGACATTGCTCTTGTTCTGCACGTTGAACTTGGTCCCCCTACTTAGCCTGATTGTTGGCCTTGGTGGTGTAACCACCGAGGCCAACTCTTTTTGCGAATGGTCTTGCCTTTAGAACTCGGGCTTCACCTGGTCTAGGATAGCTCATTAACCGTTCTCTTGCAACTCCCTGTTTCAGGTCTGTCCCCTGATTCGAACGTGCCGTATTAAACTCTGACACCTCATAGTGAAACTGTTGCTTCGACTTTATGCCTTGCAAAATGCCTATCGAAATATGGCTGCGCATTTTTCGGATTGCCTCCCATTCTAATCCCAACCCTGCCTCTAGTGCATCCATTTTGATGCTCAGTCGCACTTGCGGCCTTTTTAGAGATGTTCTTACTAAAGACCCTTCCTATTGGACCTATATCACAATCAACAATCCTTCCTGTGTAAAGGACATTGCCGCTGCGCAGCTGTTCGTTACACGTTCAGCCTCTCTGGGCCTTTCCATCGACTACGTGATTACGGAGAACATAGGTTCGGACACGTCCGTGCGTATTATGATGATGCTGGGCGCTATTTCGCATAGGTGGATCCGATTCTCACTCACGTATCTATATCACGATCCCCGATTCCTCGACATTCTTTCCCGAGTATCCTTGGCCAGTTTGTCGTCGATTCGCATACTGCATGGAGGAAGCCTCCCTTTTTCGTCCGCAACACGGCTACTCAAAAACGCCTTACTTTCCCCGAACCTCTCTCGATTGTGTTTCGACGGAAGGGATACACACTTGTCTAGGTCCAATCAGGTGATGCCGACACTAGCACACAACCCATCCGTCGCTCTTCGCAGCATCCGCACTTTGCACATCCCTTTTCTGCTCAGTAACCGATGGATGAATGTAATCGATGCATGCTCCGCACTCCGTCATCTCACTCTTTCGCAAATACACAGCTCAGTGCGTTATGTTGAACCCCAGCCTCTCGTTTTGGAGCACCTCGTTTCTTTCACTATTCAAAGCGTCACACAGTCGGCTCCGGAAGTCCTTCAGTATTTCCATACCCCCAGTCTACGGGTCCTCGACATCCGTCCGTTCGCGCTTGTCGAACTACATGCTTTTATTGTCCGTGTTCGACCACCATTGTCAAAACTAGTCGTCGAACTGCACGATTTAGCGGTGCCGTCGAGTGTGTCGTCCGCTTTAAACGACGTGTCCGCAGCTTGCCCGTCAATCCTGACCCTCGATGTCACAGTTTTACCGGAAGTCAGGTCTTTGGAACAGCTGGTGGGGGCTTCAGTGGTTCTTCCATTCGTTACCTCTCTTTCAGTCCGTTCCTTGACTACCTCTCGATTGGAATTATTCAACAAAGCTAGCATTGTAGCTCCTCGACTACGTACTCTTATTCTTCGAGGCAATCTGGACCATCATCAAGTCACAATTAATGCTGTCAAACATGCCTCTGCTTTGACGTATGTACTTGCGGCCGGTGAAAACGTAGACACGAGAGCATTCGATCGTCTTGCTCGCCTTCACACCACCACGATTTTCGATATTTGCCGTTGATTCCTAGTCTATTTACATTCCTTAGTCGCCCCTGACGCAATTTCACTTGAACTTATCGTATACTTCTGCGTTTTCTGTGCCACGAATCCCTAATTTTCGCTATTTTCGCTCCTGTTCTACCGCCACTACTGTATCGCAAAGCAAAACATTGTTTGACTCCTGACCCTCGGATAACGTTCGGAACCTGCTTCCCCAGACTGTTACTCTAGTGCAATTGTATGATTCTCCTGATTCAGCTCCCGTCATTCGTGTCTCTGACCCTGATTTTTCACTTTTTAAAAGAAGCGCCTTCGATAACGGACTGAACTAGATGTCACAATGCTTTCCCTTTCGCTGTACGTATGCTTTCAGTCTATGATTCCGTTGCTGACGGCCGGCCAGGCCACTCACTGTACAGAACGAAATCCTCCGGGACTTATCAATCAAGGACCATCTTGCAATAGGTTGCACGTCGAAGGCCGGGTACGCCGATGTGCAATCCTTCGGCCGCTCTGCTTACCGACTCGAGCGAATTCTTTCTCGTTTTTTTTCCTACGCGGAAATCCTTGACTTCCGCAAGGCGCAGCTTGCAAGCGAATGCCTTATATCAGGTTCCGCCGCTTTATCCTTCTTTGATAGGGGATTCTTCGAGTCTTCTGATTTGGACCTTTATGTGTCCATGGTTACAATTACAATCGTGACCGACTTTCTTTTGTCTTGTGGCTACGTCTATCAACCTCGGTCGTCTTATCATCGTCAGGCCTCATTTTCTCTGTCGGAAACTTTAACGTGGGCCGCCGAAGTATCGCTCAAGGATGTATCGCGTCGACACAGAGCTAATGATGCTCTGGACGATGGATATCATTCCAGCAACATTGTTGTTGTTCTCGATTTTGTTAAAGGCGACCAAACAATACAAGTCGTGGGCTGCCTTGGATCCCCTGTCGCCGCTGTTCTCCAGTTCCACTCTAGTGAGGCTTTCCTTCAGCATCGTCTCTCATTTACACTCACCTTCGTTAAGCTATTGTCATGAATTTCATTTCTAGCCATTACGCGGTGTCTCTGTTTCCCTGCGCAACTTTTATTCACCGTGTAGGGCTCAAACTAGCGAACGTGAACGCAGAGAAGGCATGGGCAAAATATGAAGCGAGAGGATGGACATTAGTCGATCTAGAATTTTCGTCCGCTCGTCCTGCCCCGGTCTCTGTGGTGCGTCGAATCGGCGATAGCAAGACTTGGGTCATTCCTCTGGGTAACCACGACGGGGAGGACAGAAAACACATTTTCATGAACAGTTTTCGCTTGGCTTCTCGCTCCACCACCGCCTATCTTGCGTTGCGTCATTTCACAGTCAAACAATGTGGCCGTCAATTCTGTGTGGATGACTACACAAGCCAGTCCCTGCTGCGTGTACTACCATCCCGATTTCAATGGGCCACGTTCATGCACGAAAAGCTGCACGGACTTATCGTTGACATGTTAGTGGGCTTGTTCACTCGAGCTTTCATATGCTAACGTCGCTTCCAGGGACTCCATTCGATGGACTGCCACGTTAACGCTGCTTTACATCCTCCCTAAGCCGTTCGATATCCCCTTTGTGATGTTTTATAACGACTTGTCATCACAAATCTCCTCTCTGCCTGGCCGTGGCACTGTGACTGCCTCCTTGTATCTTCAATTCGCCAAAGTGGCGTCTTGCCATGGTACACTGTTGCCTATACCACCTGAGGTACGTTTCCTGACCTCTCTGCTTCTTCGATACCCCGTTCCTTATCAGGGATTGACAGGGCACAGTTCATCGCGACAGGTATAATCCGGGTGCAGTGTCAATCATTATCCGTTTCTTCGCGAATGTCTCTTACATGAGGAGTGAAAAACTGTCGAATTTGCACGGACTTCATTGCGACGCTACGGTCCAAGTTTGGCCTGGCGAGTGGCGGTAATCGCGGTTACCTTTGTATGTTAATCTAATGCTTTGCAATATGTCCTTACTACTGTCTACGACTAAATAAACTACCTGTTATAACACATCTGAGCTCTTGTGAACAACACCGAATCCGGCACTTGCGGCGGTACAACCGGAGTGACGTAGCAAAGTCACATGTCGTGATAGTGGTGACTTCTACGTGGCACCTCGCGTCCGTTTGCCTTTCCCCATGTCGCAAGGAGCAGCGATAGGAGTGTAACTCCTGTTGCTGCAATGGAGAACCGCGGCGTAGTACGGGCAACGAACATCTGGTATATCTGGGATGGTTGGGTGGGTTCTTCTTACCGTTTCGCTGTCCTGGACGCTTCTAAACCACCTTTGTAGATTTAAAGTCTTCGTGAGCACTGGACCCTGGCCTAAGTAAAGAGTTTGCTGTGCATAGGTTTGTCTTGTTTTCGTCATTTCTTTTTCCTGGATCTGAGGCTTGCATTCTTAGCGTTCCAGTCAATATGGGCTGGTTACAAAGGGGCCAGGTCACTCCTGACTCTTTTTTTGGTATAAACAACGCCACCTGTCTCAAACTCCAAAACCATGCCTCCCCACATACCTCCCGAACTCTGGCTGCGTATCCTCAGATACAGCTCGGACGGCGACCGAGTACCTTTTAAAGTTCTTCTGACCTTTTCTTGGGTGTCGACCTACCTTCGGCGGATTTTAGTCGAGAACAAAGGCGTGTGGTGCCACCTACAACTACACAATCCAAGGCCTGGAGTTCTGCAGCTTGTAGAACAGTGCCTGTCCCGCTCTGGAGACTTACCGCTATATCTCCACTTCTCCATTTCGGCGCATCGAGAAGACAGGCCCGCCACTTCTTTGCACGCCATGATGTGCCTTTTCGCTCTTGTTATCCGCCATTCTACACGTATCCGAGAATTCACTTTCATGTTCCATGCTGCACTGGAACTCCCTGCCCACTGTCCATCCCCGTTTGACTTCGGCCTCTTACGAGTGCTAAGGATCCGATTTGCACCATTGCCACCTCGGACATTGCAATATCTTAGGGATGTTATCACCGCGCAACCGATTATGGTCCTTGATTGTGGCGACTTGTTCGACACTTTCTCCCCTGCCAACTTCCGCATTGCTAATGGTCACAGTTGCCTCTCCGAACTGACGTGTGACCTCCACACTGCTGTGGCGTTTCCTGCAATGGTGGAGTCTTTCGCCTCTTTGCAGTCACTCTCTTTGGTGCTCCGAAACATGTGGGACGGTCCTATTCCATTTCAAGCCTTTGTCCTTCCATCTCTTCAGCATCTTTCTCTCCTTGGTTCCAGACGGGAGAAAAAGGGATTGCTGCTGGCCGGTTCTTTCCCAAACCTGCGAACATTGGATCTCGGTTGTTCTTTGTTCGAAGGGGTCGACCTCACCGATGTCACATGTTTGCTCCTCCGGTCGAAATGTTCGCTAAAAGCATTCACCGCTCGCTTTCTTCCTCACGAAGGCGAGCCCGACATCCTTGCACTCGCGACTTTTGCGACAAACTTCTTGTCATCCATCGAAAGCATTGGTACTGCTGTTGGTCTGTCTCATCGTTCAGGGAGTGATGACGGTAGAACGCGACGTGTGACCCTGTCGAGGCTAGTATCATTCTACTACAACCACGATATCCTGCAGTCCCCACCTTCCTCCGTTATGCAGCACTTCCATCTACCTAATCTTCACACCCTGGTCCTGGACGGTGCATTTCGCGACCCAACACCCGTGCTCCAACTACTGGCACAGTACGGGTGCAGACTTCGATCGTTTACACTCAAAATCGCAGTTGCGCCATCTTCCTGGACCGACAGCTCAATGTTCGGGACTTCGCCCGTATTGAGTGGCGTGTCTCGTTTGACAATGTGGATCAACGACGCCTCTTCCTTCCTCGACCACCTCAGACTCGTTCCAGAGGCCTTCCCCTGTCTTGCTAGATTGTCTGTGTACGCCGAATCCTGGGGCTGTGAATCCACACCCGATCTCAGCGGTGCACGCCCCTTTTTACAAGTACTATGTACCCACACATGTCTAGCTTCCCTCGGGGAATTTTTTGTATGACGTTCGATATGAATCAATTTCCCTTATCCTCTCCTGCGTCTTAAACATTGCCGTTCGTTTAAAAACCACCGGTTGGGTAACTGAAAATTGGACCCTCACGAGCCGCGCCGCAATGGAGCCTTTACTTCAACCTTCCCTTCGCCGCTTTGTTTTGTTTCCTGTCCAATACCCCGATGTACATCTTCTCTTTTGTTTCTTCTGTGCTATTACTTATCACGATCTTTCAGATATGGAAGATGTATAAACAAGCCGTGGCATCCTTTTGGACGACTGAGGAAGTTGATCTTGCTCAGGACATGGTACATTGGAAACACTCGCTTAACGATAACGAACGACAATTTCTGCTCAATATCCTTGCCTTCTTTGCAGCATCCGATGGCATTGTTAACGAGAACCTCGTCGAACGTTTCTCTGCGGAGGTGCAGGTGGCAGAAGCACGGGCTTTCTATGGCTTCCAAATCATGATCGAAAACATTCACTCCGAAATGTATTCACTCCTGATAGATACCTACCTCTCAGACCCCCTCGCCAAGGACCACCTCTTTCGCGCTATCGAGACTCTGCCATGCGTTCAGGCAAAGGCCCAATGGGCCATGCAGTGGACGGAAAATAGGTCGATTCCCTTCGGACTACGTCTCGTTGCGTTCGCCGCAGTGGAGGGTATCTTTTTCTCCGGATCGTTTGCCGCTATTTTCTGGTTGAAAAAGAGGGGAATTATGCCAGGGCTATGTTTCTCCAACGAACTTATCAGCCGGGATGAAGGCCTTCACACCGAGTTCGCATGCCTTTTGTTCCGCCATCTCGTGAACCGACCTACGGTGGAAGAGGTCATCGATGTCGTGCGACAAGCTGTTCAGGTTGAAAAGGAATTCTTCACAGGTACGTGTCTCGCTTTGGATGCCCACAACTTGGACTGACTATCGCAAAGATGCTCTCCCCGTGCATCTCATAGGCATGAACGCCGGGCTCATGATCCAATACATCGAATTTGTGGCCGACCGCTTGCTCGAAATGCTCGATATAACGAAGATATTCAACACGCCTAACCCCTTTGTTTTCATGGAAAACGTCTCCTTAGGCGGTAAAACGAACTTCTTCGAACGGCGGGTCTCTGAGTATTCAAAGGCCAACGTTGGCTCGCAAACTTCTCCTGAAAACACTCATCTATTGTATGTCCTCCCGATATGTCTCTGTGCACTGCCACTAATTACGCTATTCACAGTTCCACCGATGCTGACTTCTAATTAAAGTAGTCTCACCTTGCCGCCCTTTACGTCACATATGTATTTATGTTTCAAATATACAAGACGACTCTTCTTCCTTGCCCTTCATGATCCCCCTCCTCGCCACTGAGCTCCTCTGCGAGATATTTGCGTGCGCCTTATGGGACAAAGATGCCGATTTTACATCTCTACTCGACTTGGTCGCCGTTTGCCATCGGTGGAGATCTGTGGCGTTGACTACACCTTGCCTGTGGCAACGGCTGGTGATTAAAGGACTTCGCGCATGCCATGTCGAAATGGCAAGAGAATGGTTTTCCCGCGCCGGAGCCTTTCCCCTTACCGTGCACGTATCTGAACACCAATACGACGTGTCCGCCGGTTTTCCTCCAACGTTCACCTCCTTTCTCAAAGAGCTGTTACGAGTATCATCACAATGGGAAGATATCGCATTGATTCCCTGTGACCTTCTACTACTGCCCTGTACACCATCCGAACTGCCTTTCGATGCCCGGAAGCTGAAGCACTTGAAAATCGCTGGCTCAATCCTTCCGTTGAGTACCTCCGATTACTTTGGCAAGGTCGTTCTCGAAAACCGCCTTTGCTCAATCGATTGGTCAGGAACGGTATATACCTCCTACAAAATATCTCTCCTTGACAACTCTCGCTCGTCGCTCTCAACCCTCACATGTTCCTTCGACATCGCGGACGCGTCGTCCCTCATCCTTTTCCCGAACCTCCTGAATCTGGAATTGCACCTTTGGTCCGACCCCGACACTACTTCGCCTGAAAACGTATCATCGCTTCCGGTAGTCGTCCTCAAACTCACGGGTAGTTGCGTGGCTAAATCATCCTTTATACGACATTTCACGTGTCCGAAAGTGGCTCGCCTTGACCTAGGTTTCGAGGACAGTGAAACGATGGAGGTGTCCGACATCACATTCTTCATCACCCAATCACACTGTTCCTTGTCAAGCTTGCGTGTCGCCATAGACGCACCTTCGCGCTCGGAATGGGCAAAGATGGGAAATCTCCTTCTAGCTGTGCGCATGCTGCCATCACTACATATCAGTTTTTGCGAGACCCCCCATCTCTCTTCCTACCCCGACTTCCCCAATCTGCCACTCTTGCGGGATCTCCGGGTTGTCCAAAGCCTGTCATCTTGCTCGGTGACCCATTTGATTGACTGTGTTTGCAGTCCAGCACTCGAGGAATTGTACCTGGAAGACGCGGATTGTCATCAAACCTTACTGTTCGGTGTTCTTCTCCGTCGCTGTACCAACCTCCGGATACTTTCTATCATCATATCCCCAAAGACGTCTCTGTTTCCTCTTTTGTCCGCCATCCGTTCAGGCGGCGTATGGACTCAGCTTCACACCCTCAATGTTAGAACTCGTTGTGTGGACCCCCTGTTTCGTTTGTTATGCAAACGCACGAGCTGCTTACCAGCTCTCGCAAGAGTTGCCGCACGCTGTCAGGAGGCTGAGCCTCAATTTGCCGATGCGCTACGGGCACAGCGTGCCATCCTGGTATCATGCGATATCGAATTTTGATTAGGTATGCACCCTGTCTGACCTCCTAGTACGCAGCTGATTATTCGGTGTCTTGCAGATCGCCCAGATACATGCTATATCTCACCCTGACTCTGCCACCCTACTTTTTGTAATATTTTGCCTCCTGTCTTTGGTCCAATGGTCAATGTTCGTCGTACTTTAAAATGTAAACGTTTAGTTAACATCTTGCACTTATCCTTCATCCTTTTGTGTCCCTTTTCTACACATGTCTACCTTCTCAAGCAAACATTGCTTGCCTACAGAACTGTGGGCTTACATTTTCGTCTTAACGGTAATGCAATCGGGTTTCACTATCAGAGGAGCTCTCGCACTTACATGGGTGTCCCGAACATGGAGGGCCATAGCACACAATGATCCCCAACTCTGGTCAACCCTACGCCTTCGTGATCCCACTCCTTCCCATCTAGTGCTCGTCGAACAGTGGTTGGCTCGCACCGGTTCGACCAAGTTGGATATTGCCATAATCGGGAACGCCGAACCTATCCACCATGGACGCGAAGACATTCTAATCAATGGCATTCTAGATGTTGTAATGGCCCATTCCGCGCAAATCCAACATCTTATCATCAATTCCACTGTCTCCATTCGTCAGTTTTCCGACCCCGAGGCTGTACCTCGCATTCGTGGTCTTAAAACGCTTGTGCTTCGCTACAGTTATATGCCATTTACTTTGAAGCAACAATTCCGCGCGGTCGTTCAGAAATCTCCGATTGAAAAACTAGACTGGAAGCACGTGTTAGAAACCGATGAGTCTTTCACATGTGGCGCTCATTTCACAAGCTGCATTCGCGTGCTCGGTTGCGAAGTGCCCAGGTGGGCTCCATTCGAGCTCACGCTCCCGAGCCTCCTTCACCTGCATGTACTGTGCATCGACATAGTAGAATACGACGAGACGTCTTTTCCCATTTCTGGGTTGACGTTTCCGTGCCTGCGTTCACTAGATCTTCGAGGATCGCCGCAGTTCAAAGATGACTTCGTTTCGTCTCTCACTGCACCCAAGTTACAACAGCTCGACCTCGACTTTAACCCGTTTTACTCCGTCGACATCGCACGTGTGTCGGAGTTCGTCGACCGTTCGCGTTGTAAACTGACAGTGTTTACGGGTCATTTATCCGTGCCTTCGGAGTCCAGCAATTGGGAAGAATATCGGCGATTGTGGGAAGCTCTCGTGAATGTAGAGACACTGACTATTGCGTTCACGGCGACTACCTTCCCTTGCCACGCTCACGTGTCTCACTTGCCCGCCTTGCGTCGTTTGCACTACTCTTACATTCATTTCCCTCGCCTGGACCCTGCATCGCTGTTTTGCCACCTAGGATTACCATCGATTGAACAGCTCAAATTTGACGGTTACGGTTCTGCTATATTTCCTGCACTGGACACGGTGTACCTCTCGGGCTCCCGCGTCAAACAGTTCACCTGTCGTGCAGCGTCGGAATCATGCGACCATATAAGGCCCCACCTTTGTCATCGAAAATCATGTGTTCTGAAGCTGCTCACCCATGCATCTCTGGCACAGCTGGAAGAACTCACTCCCGTTGTCCGCGACGCGTCCATGCTAGTCCGTATATTGCTGGAATACCCTCTCCTTCTTCCTTCCCTGAAGCAGATCCACCTGAAATGTGAATCAGTATCGGACCAGCTGGTACAGGAAATCATCGATGTACGCCCATTGCTCAATGTTACCATTGAACACCTGTCTCTTTCTTACTTCTGGTCTCCTGCATCTAACATTCCCAAAGCATTCTCTCCTCCCTCGTTAGCTTACAATGTATCTGATTTTCATGCTATTTGACAGACTGTGTACTGCTGCTTATGATACTTGATTTTGCGTCCTTTTACCCGAGACTATTCATCTTATTATACTTGTGCCTATATTAACTACGTTCTAAATGACATGTTGTGCTCGAACATGCCTCCGTAGTGCAATCTATTGAACATTGGGTGATAACTTCGTTAGGCAGCGTGTCACGAGCGCCTTTCAATAAAAATATACTATTTCTCACGCGCTTCACCTCGTCTGTTCCTTCAATCTATATTGTTTCTTGTTGCTTCCTTCTCGACGGCATGGGCCATGTAAGGGTGTAACCTTTGCATGCTGGAATGTCTCTGTGATGCACCCGAATCAATAATGTTTCATCAGCCTATTCGCCTCCATCCTACTCTCACAACGACACCCTCCATGTGAAGGTGTAACCTTGGCATGAAGGGATGTCTGGGGTAACGGACTACACCTGGTCTTTCGTCTACCGACTATGCCCAGCTCTCTCTCTTGCCTCTGTCAAAGGTTCGTCAACTTTACCTTTTTCCCGTGACGCTGTCTCACTAATTGGAATGTTCTACCCACAGCTGCGACACCCCTCCTTTTTCACAGTTCTCTTAACTGTACTCATGCGCCACTCCTCGTTCCGTTTACGCCAATTCTCCCCTCACAATCGACTCGAACGGATTCCAATGGCGAATCAGCTTGCACCCGAATTGCTTCAAGAAATCTTCCACCTCCTGATTCACTGCGAAGGGGTGTTATATACAGCCCTCCTGCGAGTTTCCTGGGTTTGCAAGGCGTGGAGATACGCTGCCCTAGGAGACTTTTCATTATGGAAACACCTTTATCTGGAATCAATGCCTGGTATAGGTGAAAAAATGCTCGAACTATGGGTGCAACGTGCAGGTCGGAATCCAATTGCTTTCGTTCTCTCGGAAGCAACACCCTACTCCGGATTAGGTCGTTCCGCGCTCGAGAACTGCTTCGCAAATATACTGCGTGTCTCTCCTTTTTGGGGTGGTTTAACGGTGAAGTCGCGGGGACAGCTACTATTACCTAGGCCTAGGAAGTGCATGCCTACGAACGTATGCACCTTATCGTCTCTCTCTCTTGAATACGCGTCCATTCCTCGGCACGTCGCTGATTACTTTGCTATGATTGTATCGAATAATTGCCTTGTGTCGCTCGATTGGGCGTCAACGCTGTTCACGTCCCTTGGTACCGACATCCTCACTAAATCAAAGTCGTTTCTCGTCGACCTCACCTGCGACTTCGACCTTCGGTACTCCCCGCTTCTCCCAACTCTGGAGAACTTAACAAGTCTTTCGATCACTCTATCTCCCAACACAACACAAGTACCTCCCTCCGTGCACAGCGTGTTGCTACCCCTTCGAAAGCTCGTCATGGAAGGCGACCGTTCTGCTAAGTCGGCGTTCCTCTCCCATTTCACCTGTCCAGGGATAACCGATCTACGTCTTGGCAATTCCTTCGAAGAATTGGTAGGCGTTGACCTCCTTCGAACATTCGTGGTTCGTTCGGGGAAGAACCTTGTCCACCTGCATTGTTCTGTCCCAGCGCCGTGCATGCGCGACTTGCACTCATTCGTTTCGATCCTTCGCGAAATACCCCTGTTAAAAATTCTTCATGTCCATCTTTTGGACCTACCCCACCTTCCCGATTACACTCGGATTCCCCCAGATATCAACCTTACTGAATTGGTCATCACACATACAGGTTCAACATGTGCTGTGGCCTGGTTGATCCAATCTATTTGCAGGCCGTCATTGAAAGCGCTTACACTTTTAGGAGAAGTGTGCCACGCCAGCTTCTTGTATCACGCATTGACTTCAACCTGTCCATTGGTCGGCTCGCTGACTCTCCTATTCCCTCTCCATACCGCCCTATATCCGTTACTATCTCATGCCCGCCTGCCACCAGCCTGGCCCAATCTTCAATGCCTCTTCCTTTCGACTGAGAACGCAGATCCTTTACTGCGCTTGCTCATCCGAGACAAGGCTCGTGTGCCATCTTTGTTGCGACTAACTTTGCACGCCCGGATAATAGACTTGCAATTAGTGGACCAACTGTCCAATTTCCGTTCTATTTCGGTTGATTACTTGTATGTCTCTTGACTGCTGATTATGTTTGCTTTCACTTAACTCGACCTGCCATGACCATTCCATCATTTACACCGATTTTCTGTCCCAGTTGTCCGTTTCGTATCTACGTGAATGTCATGTTCTACGTCTACCAATCATATCCTTGTAGCTCCTGCGCTCAGTTGTTTATGTTTTTTTTTGTTTTTATGGATGGATGTTATGGTTTTTGCTGTCATTTGACGTCGTGGCCGCTCTTTCATTGATATATTGGCCCTGCATTCTTCTCTTGATCCTTTTCACATTGGCACCTGCCTTGTCTTTAATGCTTCCGGCGCTGTGCTCGCTTGGTTGTTCGATCCCTGTGTTACACCGTCACCAACGTCGCCTTCACTTCTCTACTTACTTGCGCTTGGAAGTCTGGATGCCTTCTGGTTCGTGTTATTACTTCGGTAATGATACTCTGGCGCGTTTGTATTCCACAGCTTGAATCCTTCATTGACGTGAAATGTGACTTACAAATGATGTTGCATTCCTTAATTCGATTCTAACACTAATGCTTCTTAGAATGATAATCGAACGTTGATGTGACTGATGTGAAATCGGGTCATCTTATACTATCCATATATACGGCGTCGTCTGCTCGAGGTGCCCCTCAACCTCAACATGCACGTCGAACACTTGTGAGTGCCATCCACTGTACTATACCCCCTATTGACACTATTCATAGGCCATTCATTGTCACGAAAAATCCCAATTCTTATCCTCCCCAGTATGTTGACCCAGGAAATGATGGTATGTCTTTCTGTTCTCATCTGATCTTTATCTCACTTTGTGCCCTTTTCTGCCAGCTCACTCTGCTTTTGACCTGTTCAAGGACTTGCTCGACGAACCTGTCATCCTGGATGAGCTAAAACCCTATACGGCAGACTTCCTACTCAACCACTCTCCGTGGCTGAACGGTCTCGATCGTCTCAGCATCATCAACGCGAGCTTGTCGTTATTTGAAGAATGGGTAGACTCCATCGTCCTCTACGTGGTACAGAAAATCAGGAAATGGGATGTCCACAAATTTTCCATTTACAACATCACATGTGGTGTTTTCCCCACCAGGAAAGATATGTTCCTCGCAGCCGCTATACGATATTGCGGCGAGAACTCTATCGTGTTCTTGGGAGAACGTCCTGTGCACCCCCTGCTCATCAAATATCTCTCCGGGCCCTTCCATGCAGGAGAGCTTCTCTTGGATCGCCGGCTCGCACTCGCGGCTTCGTCGCAAGACTACAACTTGTTGTAATGAACATCAGTCGGATTTGTTCTTGTTCTTCATGCGTCCGGTCTCGGGTTCATCTTGTTGCGCTTGTCATCTGTGTATAACGCTGTGGTCCGTCATCAACTGTATTGATACTAAAAGCACTGAATGTACTGAAGTTGCGCTTGCTCATAACGAAATACAGATGTACATTAGATACTCTAAACTCCACTCGTTTACGCGATCATCGGTCCGTCAGCTTCCTGAATTCTTTTTTATCTGTATTACCTGAACGCCCCTGGCGCAGTCCCTGACACAGGAGAGGCCCCTTTCTAAACTCCGGATATTTATATGGCCTGCTCCTGCCTGCTCTCCCGCTTAGCAACTTCCTGCTCTTCTCGCTGCTATGACGTACAGGCGAAAACGTGTACCGGTTGATGTTATACTCGAAATTGCGGAGTTGCTGATCACCGACATTGGGATCAAGGACAGGCCCACCTTGAAGTCCCTGCTGCTCATTGACGTTGATGTAACTGCGAGGTGAGTTGGTTCCTGTCGGCTTGTTTTGGAGCTAACTTTGGCGTTAGACTACTACCGAAGATGTACCGTGTGGTGGCCATTAGGTCCCCGCATCAAATCCAAGGCTTCATCCTTGCCTTGCAGTCTTCTCCTCGTGTTTTACGCCACCTGCAGTCATTATCCGTCGATTATCGCAGCCCTACGGAACCGTCACGATCCTCCCTATGCGAATTCCCTGGAAATGTCAAAACCTTGTTGTCGTTAGCGTCTCCTGCGCTCATCGAGCTAAAGTTGAACGTTTTAATGCACCCGCAAATTCTCTTTGGTCTCAGGACAATCTCCTTCCCCCGCTTGTCGACTCTCGCCATCGCTCCGTCTTTCGTCAGTAACAACGAACATTCGATTCGCGTACACGCTTTGTCGAGGATAAAGTGGACTCGAGTTGCCAAGGGGGGGCAAATAAATATACGTTACCCCCGACTCACTTTGGCGTCGTTGGTCGTCCCATGGCCTAACATTACCCACTTGTGGTTGGATGTGGCCTGCACCAATCAGTTTTGGACAGGTTTGGTGCTGCTAGACCACATGCCGGAATTGATGCTTCTGACGCTCTCAATCAGTGGTCCAGATTCCGACCGGGCGGTGGAAATCCTTTGGAGCATTACTCTTCCGCGCATGCAGTGCCTGCTCCTGCTCGTTGAAAACCACGCTTGGTCGAAATGTCCACCTGACTTCGCGTCATTCCAGGTCAACAAGAAACTGGTAATGCCGTTTCTGCGTTGGAACCCTGCCCTGACAAACACAGCTGATTTCCGTGCTGCCGTGGGTTTTGCAACTGACCCTGACTCGTCTACAGAAACACTTGTTGCTATTGCTCAGTCGTTGGTAATGATTCGCCCCACAAATCTCCCTTGCTTTCATTCGTCGGAGCGTTATGTGATCGTGGAGACCGAAACTTCTTTTCAATTGCCTCACTTAGTGTAACTATTTTTTATGTTCTACGAGCAGATTGAAATTTTGGAGCTGTATTTTAATGTTTCCTCAAATTTCGCAGATGTTCAACCCTTGCCTGTCTGTGGTGCTCGCATCGACTACTTACCTGGATGTGTACGTCAAATAGCTGCTCTATGTGACATGTGAAACCTTTCTCGCGTGGTGGATGAATTGTTGTTCATGAACCATTGTTGTGTTCTGCATAGGCTGCAATGACCTTGTGTGTTTTTTCAACTGGGGTGAAATCAACAATGTTAATATTGCATTTCACAATCATTATGTGCAGACCGAGTAGGGCCGGGGGTAGCGGGCTGTGCCGGAACCGGCCCTACGAGGGTTATTCACTACGCAGTGCATGCCTATCTTATTCTTCGTCATATGCGCACTACTAGGCTCCTAGTAGTGCTACCAAGTCCATATAGTACTTAGTACGATGTACTAGTGCGATTCTGAACACAACACTTAGTGTCAAAATGACTGTTTTTCAGCGATTTCGTTCTGGTACCCTCACAGTGTTTCAAAAGCACAACTCAGACAATGAGCTGCCTATCAACATTGGAGCAACCCATCCCCCTCGAAGTCACCGTTGGATCAGTTTCTAACAAAGGGCTCACAATGCAAGGGTTATGTACAAATGAGCTCGCCCTTCAATACCTCCTTGACGACAACAAATTCAAACAACTCCCTGACGAGGATCAGTATAGGTTCAGTCCCCAAGCGCTGTATTTTTCACATTTTACTACTCATCACGCATTCCGCCATTTCACCACCAACCCCGCCGGATTTGCCAGATCCATCACATGCACTACTGGCACTCACATTGTATTCCTTCTCGTCCCCGACACCCCCCATAAATACCGCACTTACGGTATGCGCAGTTTTATCAAAAATCTCGCCACTAGCGGTCCACAGCAAGACCTGGTTACCACCTGCATTGTCCTGTACGCGGGTGATACACTGTGAGAAGCTCCCTTTGTATCGCCACAACAATGAAAAGCTAACCCATAAATTACAGTATCTTGCCCCCGTGTACACCGTACTACAACATTACCACCGAATCTTCGATTTGTCACGGTCAGCTAATGCTACCCACCTCAACCATTCGCCAGACTTGCTGGGCCCTACTCCACCTCCTCCACTACCAACATCAGTTCAAACCCATTGATGTACCTTGCACCCCGGCTCTGCTCGCCCTCACGCTCATTTACTGGGATGCCGTCATCAGCTTGTCAAAACACCAACCCGACGAAGGCACAGTCACCTCCTCCGAGACTCCCAACCCATACACAATTACCGGCATCATCGACATCCTTTCCTTGATTAACGTAATAGAAATGGGTGCAACACTGTGGCGAGACACATATTTTGCCAAGGAAACCCCAAAACCAGTCGAATACCTCTACAGATGCGCTAGGCGAGCTGGTAACCATCTCATCGAATATGTTGATAGCCATTGCAAGATCGAAATCCGCCAAAAACGTGACGAAGGCTACATTCCAGTCGCCACTGCCACCCAAAAACCATTGACCGCCAAGATCCGCAACATTCAGAGGTCTTACCTTGTTCAGCAGGTTACAACACTGTGGTGGCAAGCCGACGACTATCATTCAAGCAGCGCCCACCCCCTCGCCCCCACACGAGCCAAAATCGAACACACTCTCAGGCAAAACCTGGAGTGCCAACACACCACCGCACTTGACGATGTCCTCAAATATCACGCCAGCAAAAATCAACAAGGAGTCCTCTACTTCGACACTTCAGTCACCCCCCATACAGGACCTAATAGGTCCATCTCTTAAGGTGAGCAGTTGGGCCTCTTAGGTGGGTTTTTTAGTTGTGGTTACCTCAATAGGCAACTACCTCTACCTTAAGCCTGCAATAGGGTATTTTCCTGGAATTCAGCTAAATTGAGGTTTAGGCAGCTACCTATATAGTATAAAATATTTCAAGCTATTGCCTGGGCTTTATTGGTAAATACCATATTTGTGTGACGTGACAGGGGGTGTCAGGGGTCCTGATTCTGAAAAATAGGCTATAAAATAGGCATTTATGCTCTGTTATTGCTTTCAAGTATTCTATTGATGCCTTTATCTTGTTTTAAGTGTTTATAAGACTTAGATAGTGTAAATCCTATATAAGTGTGCCTATTTCTCATTAAATAGCATGCTCTCCAATAGGCTATACAAATGTAAATGTGACATATAAAATGCTATTGAGTATTGATATTAGACATAATAATCAGAGTAAAATAATATAAAACTCTAACCACAAAAAGCAGCACAGTATTTACTATTAGTAGCTTAAAATATAGATGCTAACAGATATCTGCTTTCAATTTACAGATAGCTACCTATAATACTCACCAAATTGATAAGATTACAATTTTATAGTGTTAGCATCTATATTTTAAGCTACTAATAGTAAATACTGTGCTGCTTTTTGTGGTTAGAGTTTTATATTATTTTACTCTGATTATTATGTCTAATATCAATACTCAATAGCATTTTATATGTCACATTTACATTTGTATAGCCTATTGGAGAGCATGCTATTTAATGAGAAATAGGCACACTTATATAGGATTTACACTATCTAAGTCTTATAAACACTTAAAACAAGATAAAGGCATCAATAGAATACTTGAAAGCAATAACAGAGCATAAATGCCTATTTTATAGCCTATTTTTCAGAATCAGGACCCCTGACACCCCCTGTCACGTCACACAAATATGGTATTTACCAATAAAGCCCAGGCAATAGCTTGAAATATTTTATACTATATAGGTAGCTGCCTAAACCTCAATTTAGCTGAATTCCAGGAAAATACCCTATTGCAGGCTTAAGGTAGAGGTAGTTGCCTATTGAGGTAACCACAACTAAAAAACCCACCTAAGAGGCCCAACTGCTCACCTTAAGAGATGGACCTATTAGGTCCTGTATGGGGGGTGACTGAAGTGACTTCGAACGTGACTCCCTGTTCCCATATTCAACATCGCAAAGTGATTCATACAGCTGGTGCTATGAATGTTCCTGCGGGGTATTCGGTTTTGTCATCCAGCCCATCCTGGGGACTCGTGACATTCACTTTGACGAAAGCCATTGGGAATTCGTCGACTCCGTCAGTAGCTCCACCGGGAACACCCCAGGTGTGACGTTCAACGGCGGGTCACACGTCGTGTTAGATTTACAAGCCAATGACAATCGCACCACTGTGTATCCTCACCGTGCTAACACAGACAACAATGAAGTGGATCCAACCAATGCTATCACAGCAGTTGAAGATCCCAAAACGCCCAACACGTCAGGCAAGAGAAAGAGTCCCCCAACGGAATCTGGGACGTCCGCCAAACGCCAAAAATTGCCGTAATTGCATTTACCTACACACACTGCATCCCTTATAGTAACTCTCGTTTACGCCGCCCACCCCCATAGTTCCATACCTGTATTATATTTCTTGTATCCCTAGGAACACAGCACTTCTTGTTATACCAATACCATACAAAAATCTAGTCTGCACCCATTAAAAAAAAACCACCAAGTCATGCCTACACTTCACTCCGCCAGCACACATACGAATACCATGTACTCTTACTCGTCAACCACGCCCTCAGCGCTAATGACAAGACCAATCGTTGTCGTAGGCGCCCATTTACTGTTCAACGCTAGATATTAGACATAAGGAACCCATAACGAACAGATTGACTCGTGCAGGGGCTGCACTACTCGCAAAAAGATAGAGAATGTTACCATGTACTGCTAGATACCCATCACCGTCGCTTGACGAAATCCAAACCCAGCGAACAATGATATCCGTGGTCAAATATCTAATCTAATATCTAAGATCACACACAGGCGGTCCAGCACTAACAACAAGAACAATTGTTGTCATAGACGCTGAACTTCCGTCACATGCCAGATTCCCACACGAACCATTACTCTGGTCTCCAACTCATCTTCTCTTCAACACTCATCTTCCCTCAAACCCTCATCTCCCTCCTGTCTCCACCAACCCGAATTGTCCACATGGCTCAAGTAACTCCTTTCCTACCTCTTCCACCTCCATCCACGGCAATTGCACCCAGAACAACTCCTTCGTATTGGTCTGATATCGCCTCTTTCCCCTGGTATTCCCTGTGCGATGTTCAGCAACAGTCCCAAGGAGATAGCAGACAACGTCCCACCAGAATTCAAGGTGAGCTTTAGAACAATTCGATCTAGGCATCGCCTCTAACCACGCCCAATGCCCAGGATGCAGTCCCCAAGTGGCTATGCCACACGGAGAGATGGGCACAGTCCTCCCAAACAAACAATCTAGCCCAGACGCTGAAAGCTGATATACCCCCGACGCGATCTGGCAACGCTGCTGCTATTCACTCCCTAATGCTCTATCTACTCATCGATCGACTGACCATTCTCAACACGCACGACACATGGAATACACCCACTGCCATTCCACGTTCTAAACAATATACCCCGGACGCTAGCCTAGTTCATACCCGTAGTCTCATACCCCAGCTTCCTCCAACACTAACCCCATTCCTCACAGTTCAAATTTGAAAGACTCGGGCATTGGTCCGGTCTGCTCGAAAACGTCAAAACGCTGGCCGTACAAAAAGGACAAGTCATTGACCCGATGGCAATTGCAAAACTAACACCAATCCAACACCGTCTCCATTGCATTGATAAAAGAGAGCGAGGGATAAACTACGACCACATACTCCAAAACCTCGACAAGGTTGCCTTAAACCTCATGGTATTGCAAAAGGCTAGTCTTCGCCTCAGTGACACCGCTCCTGAAAACTTACCATACCTCCAGACACACAACATACCCGGAAGCATTGAAGACTTTGACAAACTACAGAAAGAGTGTGTCCCAATTCAAACAAACAACTTTTTTCAGGCCTAACATGTCCTAAGGTTCTCTCCCGACGATAGAACAGCTCTAAAATTTGCGATACAGGGTGGGGCGCCCAAATGGCGAACCCCACTATACTTCTCACTGTGCATATCACCACTGGTACTCTTGCTAGGCCACCGTGTTCACAAACCTCATAGGTTCAACATGATAGTGGTAGGTCTTCCCTGGAAAGATTACGTACATTTCAATGAATGTTTTGTAGGCTTGGATTGCCCTTGGCAACGTTTGTCCGCCCGAATTACTAGAGTTGGAGAATGTGGTTTGGCAAGAGCTCCTCAACATGGCGTTTCAGAACAAGTCTTCGGAGGATGCACTCGGATCAATCCTTACGCGTTCCAAACATCTCCAATGCAAAACACCATTCCCTTTTGTCCTAGATTCCACGACGATATCCCCTGAGATGCCTTCCACTCCTGGACAAAATCTCTGTGTGGAAAATCACATCCTGGAAGCATTCATCGACATCGTAGAAGAAGACACCCCCGACAAAACCAAACCACAGGACGTAGAACCGGATTACTCCTACGACGATCCTTTCACCGTCGACCCTGCAGCGCCACCAATTGCAGAGCAGGAAATTGAAGAACACGTCGACGAGCAGGAAGCACACCAAATCATGGAAGAAAAGGAGGCTAAACGACTCGCTGACGAAAAGGAGGCAAAAAGAATCACTGAAGAGCAGGCCAAGGCCAAAGCCGAGGCCCGCGCGAAATGGAAGATCGAAAAACTGCATAATAAACATGCGTATCATATGTTCCGTCAACTCACCATCAAGACCCGCACTGCTCAAGAAACAAACTCCAGCGGAAAACCCGAACAGGACCTGTTCTCGAAGAAAGCCCCCACCAAGGTAAGCCACAGTGTTATCCCAAAACGCCGCATCTGACAGTCATCAGTTCCACGATGCACAATCTGTGACTTTCTACAAGGACCACGACGAGAGCTTCTCGTACAAGTTCCGCGCCTACGACGAGGAAGCCACTTCGGAGTTTCTAGAACTTGTCCGCTCGTCCGTGCCACATACTAGGCCTCCACCCTACATTACCGGCCCTGCGTCCACACAAACTGGTGAACCTTGGAATAGGACCTCGAAGATAATCAATGCAGACGAGTATGCCACATACACAACCACCAGATGCTGCTATACTTTAACTATAGTTGTGGATGGTTATCAGAACGGGTTTTGAAAAAGTACAAGATAAGGGTTTTTGCAAAAGTAGGAGATAAGTAATGAAGGCAAATAAGAGGTACTGTCCGCTTTGGGTGCTTCTAAATAGGGAAGTGGATTCCCACTCCTTCTGGAAAGGGAACAGGCCGCTTTTTTGAGATCTGGAGATGTTCCCACACCGCTTTTGGCATCCCAAAATGGACTGATTTTTCATCCTGAATTCGATTTTGAGGTTCCCCAAGTCCCCAGATCAATCCCTGCAATACTACATCCATAGTACATGTTTTCTGTAATTGTGCAGGAATTGATGCATCTGGCATAAGGATTCCTGTCATGGGATCCATGGAGGCAATTGATATTCCTGTTCTATGCATAGTGGACAGTCTCTCATTCATTTTTGGTGATTTTAGGAGCAATCCCCATGCTCCAGTACAAAAAAACCCCTAAAAATGCGATTTTTTATGTATTTTTTATGTAGCAACATACAGATGTGTCCAAAAAATGTCCTTTCATGGTAGGAAAGTGTATTTTGGGTGCCTGAACTCGATTCTGTACCCCCCTTGGTGCTGGGATGCATCCCTGAGGTGCTATTCATCTACTACTGCCTGTGTTACATAACTGTACAATACATTGGATTGAACAAGGTGTTGCACATACAGGAGTGCTTGGGCAAGTATATATTCGTCATCTATACACTCTAAAGTGGGTTATGAACATGAATTAGCCCATCCCAATCATTTCCTGTGGTATAGTATCACCAATGTCCAAAAAAAGCGCATTTAGCTGTAATAAATCTGGAAAAATAGGCAGCTCTCCAGGATTGTAAACCCATCAAGGGAACATATATATCATCTCTGATCTACAATATCTAAGCCCCAGCTGCACTACATCCCATCCTGTAATTTTATTCCCCTAATTTCGGAGATTTTCGGTATTTTTGATATTTAAGCACCATTATCCCACTAATCTATGTACTATTGGGTGTCCCCAGGCTTGTATTTAATGTATCCAGGTCCTCCAACTTACCCCATGTCAATATCTGCCCTGTAGCCCAAGATCCAACAGGCCATTTTCCTGAATTACCATATTTGGACCGCTTTTTTTTGCATTCCCCTGCCCCCCAATTGCAGGGGCATGCTTTTAGAACATATTAGAACATATTCCCTCAAAAATGCGATTTTTATAGCCCCCCAGCATGCCCCAATAGCCCCCCAATGCATTGATTCCAGGTGGAAAATGATGAGGTAAGGCCACCTTCCATTTTGGGAAGCCAAAAGCGGAGTAGGGAGGCACCCAGATGATGTCAGGAGGTGTGGGAATAATTTTTCCGCAAAAAAAGCGCCCAAAAAGCGCACTGTTACATCATGGAAAGATCACCTTCCATTTTGGGATGCCAAAAGCGGTGTGGGAACATCTCCAGATCTCAAAAAAGCGGCCTGTTCCCTTTCCAGAAGGAGTGGGAATCCACTTCCCTATTTAGAAGCACCCAAAGCGGACAGTACCTCTTATTTGCCTTCATTACTTATCTCCTACTTTTGCAAAAACCCTTATCTTGTACTTTTTCAAAACCTGTTCTGATAACTATCCACAACTTTTGAAAATGATTTACAACATCAGCTGCCCTCCCTGAACTGATCTACTCGCTGGGAAACGCGTTCAATAAACGCACCATTCATGGTAAGCCCAAAACACCACTTACAAACACAATCTAACAAGGCAAAAGATCTGCGATTCACCAAGATCAAAGGAGATGCTTCCGCGGTTCACTTCCAAGACACCCTAGACGAAGTCTGCAAACATATCTCAACGGCCAATGATATTCCTTTGAACGCACTGTCCCTTCCCAGCGACACCTGCCGAGGGCTGAGCATGGAGGGGCTCTCAACAGATGAAATGGCGACCAGGTACTTGTCCGACGACGATGAACCACAACCCCAATTCTCAACACTCAGGTATTGGTCATTACTCGCCGCACCGCACGCCTACCACCACTTCCACATCGACATGTCAGGCCTAAGCACATGTATCAGTTGCGTATCTGGCAAAAAGATAATCTTCATCCTCGTCCCGCAAAACCCCGCCGAGTATCGCACTGTTGGAACAAGAGCTTACCTCAATTACCTCGAGTTAAATGGCAAAAACAATTACGGCTGGCTGACAACCAGCATCGTCTTATACGCCGGCGACAGCATGTAAGTCCTTCTTACCCTATCAATCAAACCTCCCTAAACCACCACACAGTATCATGCCTCCATGCACACCCCACTACGTTGTCACTCCAGAACCTGCCGTTTGTCATGGTCAATTCTTCCTATCAACCTCCACAATCTGTTGCTCGTGTTGGGGCATGCTGCACCTTCTGCATCATGAGCACGACCTCACGAACACCACCGTCTCCTGCACCCCGATTCTATTCGCGCGCATTATGATTTATTGGAAGCTCATGATAGTCAACCAAGAAACATTAACCCGTTGTTTGACCCCTGTAACTCCTTACCAAGTGCCAAACGTCTTCTGTATGACTGGTATCATCAATGTTCTATCACTCCTGAACCTCATTGAATTTCAACGAACGCTTTGGCGCGATACGTATCGCGGTATCGATCCTTCTGCAGAAGTCACTGATCTCTACAACCAGGCCAAAGACTGTGGGCGCGAGATCTTGGAATGGATCACAGAGAATGTCACAATCACAGTGCACAAGGTCAACAAGGCTGGGAACACTTGGAACACGAAGCCGGTAGAAACGTCCACACGGGGTCCGATCATCGTCGACATCCAAGACATGAGATGCTCCTACCTGGTCCAGCAGGCGGCTACGCTCTACTTCCAGGCTGATGACCTAGCAGATGAGGAGGAATTGTCGAACGAACCCACTGCGCACGAGATCTTATACACACTCTATGATGTCCTAGATCCAAGTGACATCACTGCACTCAACGCTGCGATCCGGATTTCCAAGGATGGAACCATTGATGAAAACGCACCCCTCTATTTCAGAACAAACTCCCTATTCCCCTTCACATCACATTGCACATCCTCATATAGCTGGCAACATGAGTGTTTTCGCAGCTTGTTCGGCTACATCGTCAAACCAAAAGATGCTGACAAACCTCTATTTGAGGACATCGATCATCTCTCCTTCATTTCGATGGTCACCAACCCCAAAAGCGACTTTGGCCAAAAAGAGTGGTACACCCCTCCGCAATCGGCCGGATTAGTCCATCACGATGACAAAGTAGTCCTTGACGAGAAGGAAAATGATGCACACCCTGCCCACAGTCCAACCGAAGAGGACGAACACTACGAAGCTGATGGTGCCAAGGACGCAGCCGTTCACAAAGACTCGCAGGCACCAGCCCAAGAAGAAGCTACGGCTCAGCAAAGTAGTGACGATGACATGGACACGGACGAGCCGCAGGAAGCACCCGACAACGACGATGACGACAACTACATCCCAACCACGACCAACAAAAAGCGTGGACGCAACACCATTGTCGAAAGCAAAGACTCTGATTCCGAACAGTCCCAAGCACCTCGCAGTCAGCATTCTTCAGGAGCAGGAGCAAAGGTCAAAGTTCCACCACCAAGGAAACGTACACGGAATTGAATGGACATTTATTTGCAATCAGTAGAATTCGTATCTCACACCGCACATGTAAATCCATAGCTATACTTTACAACATTCTTATGTCGCATATCAAATCCAGCCAGACAACACCAGCGACCATGTCCACCTTCTCCCATTAGACACCCAAAAATCACATGGCAATCCAATCACGACACGTCACAATCACGAAGTGTCACAGTTGCTTCTTTCACCCCAACCAACATCTCCCATTCTACGACTTCCTACTCAGGTAGGAAGCCCCCACAACCTTAGCTCTGGTATAAAAGATCGTTGCTCTACTCAGGTAGGGCCATGGGATCCCGTCAGGCGTTTCTGCCAATCGGGCCTTCAACGGAAACACCCCAAACAGTCATCAAGCTACCTCAAGAATGGCAAGACATCGCACGATTCCCGTGGTACTCGAACACCCTCACAAAAACTAGTCTGACAGAAATCCAGGAAGACCTGCCAGAAGAGTTTAAAGTGCGTAATACCCCTTAACTATCCAACACGCAATCTAAATGTTTCATCCTCACAGAATGCACTCACGAAATGGCTTATTCACACCAGCTGTTGGGTCTCGTTATCACACACCTCCAACACCATCAATCTTGTTCAAAAACTCAAAAATGACATACGTCAACACAATGTCGGGCAAAACTTGTCCACCCATGGAATAATGTTGTATCTTCTAATTGACCGCCTCGCATCGACGTGCAATACAACCAAACCTGCACCCACCCTCGTTTCGCTATGCACCTGATATGAACCGCATGAACAGGTATGTAGACCACGTCAACACAAAAACTAGATGCTAAAGAACAACATTCCAGTTCCATATAACCGCCCTGGTGAACTGGCCCGCCATTCTCACTGCTTGCCGCACAGCTCAGGCCCAAGAGAAATCCCAACCTCCCAGCAATCCGACTCAAATCAATGAAGATCAAGGATTAACTCCCATCACTCGACGTCTCACAGTGATCAAACGTCACCAAACACGTCTCTCGTATGCTCAAGTACTCCAAAATCTTGACCACGTTGCCCTATACTTGATGGTTCTCAAACACGTAAATATTCAACACCTTGTCCTTTCGCAAAACTCACTCCACATCCAGGCACCGGACTATCCATCCCCCACAGACAATGCCGACGAAATACTCAAGGGTCTCTCCGTTGAAGACCGTCAAGTTGTCAAGAACCACGTTTGTAAAAACACACCCTATTGGCGCAATCCGCTATACTTCTCACTCGCCATCACCCCTCTCATTCTGCTGTTGGGAATCAAATTCCACCAGCCACTTCGATACCATATGACTGCAGTAAGCCCAATCGAATCTGCAATCCAGTCATCCAGTCATTGAGTAAATTACAGGCATGGTTGACCCTGGGTAACGCTCAATCCAACGAATTCACTCGTCTCGAACAATTACTATGGGAAGAACTTCTCCTCATGGTCAACGCAGACAAGTCCGCCAAAGACGCCCTAGTGTCTTTTCTCCTCAACAGTCAAAGTGTTAACCCCACAACAAATCTATGGTCCCCCCCTACACCCCATCAGCCAGTCGATGACAGTTTACTCTGTGACTTCCTCGGAGTTGACCAGCTACCCGACCCCCCAGCAGCAACGCCAAAAGAACAAGAGCTGTACGACACCATCCTTGAGCTGCCAGAACGCACAACCACAGCTGAGCAGCAACAACGTCTTGCGGAAGCGGTGACCAAAGCAAAGGAAGCTCACATAGCCGCTTTGGACACGCGTAAGCTAAAGCTTGAGAAGCATGCCTCCGACGACCAATGTTTCTTCAACAAAAACTGACCTTTGCGCCAAGCACTGGCAGCAGATTTTCTACGACGTACAACACCCAGCGAGACCTTACAGACTCAGTTGCCAACCAATAATCCAGTCAGTAAATCTATATTCATCCTCCCCCCCAAACTAATCCCCGCTATCAAGTACTTTCACTCCACTCCATATACCGTTTACACCTCAGCCACACCACCTGTCAAGGCACAGGGAAGATTCCGGTCCATTATCTCCAATATTCAACAAGAGGTTACCGAACTATTTAACAAAGTCGCAGACTACGATACCCTCAACTCCCATCATAACGCAAACCACCCCTCCACATACGCACTAGGCGTCCACAGGATACCATGTCACCAATACCTGTCCACCGTGACATCCCTGAAGCACCACGTTTTCCAGGAAAAGATCTTCCACATCCTTGCATACCCATCCTTGCATACCCAATCGACGGAAGACCAATCGCCGAAGTGCTGTTGTCCCTTGGCCATCCAACACAACAACTCAACGTCAGAGGTTAGTTCATAAATAACCCAAGTTTGGACGATCCATTCAACATCTCCCCCCCTCAGATTATCGGCAACCCAACGCACATGGAGAGCCCACACATTGCCTGATAGATCTGGAAACCTTGTCGGCAATTGCCACCCAGAACTTCCATGTCGATGAACCAAACCCCATAGCTGCCACGATACCCACCAATACAAGCAACAGCATCCCCCTCACCGGCCTATCCACGGACAGTCACGTTCGACTCCAGCCTTCCTCGATCCCATCAATGATATCAACACCAGAAAGATCCTGGTCTGATTTCAGCACCAGCCACATCTACAACAGGTTACAGTTATCTACATCCAGGTTATGCCGATCTGTTCAGTGTGCCTACGGCTCCCGCATATTTTTCATCTTGGTACCCACCAATGCCACAGACACCCGCACTCCCGGTCATAGATCATACATGACCGATCTCGCACGCGACGGCACAAATGTGTTCGGGTGGGTCCTGTCGCATGTCGTGCTTAACCCTGGTGACTCATTGTAAGTACAAAAGTCGATCCCATCACGGTAAACCATCTAACTTTTGTGCGAAGATTACTCCCACCACTCACTCCATATTACGAGGTGGTACTCGAAACCTCGCTCACCCACACCGACCACTTCATTGCGACAGCGACAATCTGTCAAAGCTGTTGGTCCATCATCCACGCCTTGTATCATCAAGAGGACTATGACTCAGTCTCGCTATACAGTACCCGTGTAGCCCTTGCCGAGATCCTTTTGTACTGGAAGAACATCATTTGCGACACTAACCACCTGGACACAACCTCCAAATGTGTTACTTCCTACCACATCCCCCACCCCTATACAATGACAGGAATCCTTGATATCTTGTCACTCATCAACATTATAGAGATGGGCAGTACCCTATGGCTGGACACGTACTGCGGAGTCACACATGCTCCTGAACTCATATCCCTATACGTTCGGGCCAAGGATGCAGGCGAGGCCCTAGTGGCTTGGATAGCGAACAACTGCACGATCACACTCCAAAAACCCACCGACGGGAGTGGCAATCAAGAAGTTATGACGCCCGATGGACAAGTTATCATCGCTGATATCAACGATATCCGCCAGTCGTACATAATACAACAAGCCATGACCCTCATACGCCAGGCTTCCGACGAGGTCCCAGAACACAGCATCACACTCTCTCCACATCATCGGGAGGTGGAGACAATGCTATGCAAGAACCTCCACGCACCTCATCTCACCGTATTACACCACTTGAAGGAATTCGCTCAGTCCCAATCCAACAATGTCTTCTACACTACCCGCGACTCCTTGTTTCCAGAAGCTAAGAAAGGAACCTGCCTTGCTCTCTAATATCACGCTAGTACTAAAGTTCTTGAGCACCTTTGATGCTAGATTCCATGAGTGAATCATGGACCGTCTAGAATGTAAGCGAGGAGATAAATATGAGGCGAACCAGGAAGATAGCTGACAGATTGATGACCCGTATACTCTAGACGAGGTTATGCAAACTGCGATATCGATCTGTACCTCTAAGGTTGGTGCACTCTATGGACAGCTTCCTAGAGTTAGCTTTAATGATGTGAAGGCTGAAGAAGTCGACGAAGACTATGGCCGACATGCACTGACTCCTGCACCTGCAATTCTAAAGAGAGAATCCATTAAGACAGAGCCTAGAGATGACGAGTGGGGCCTGAAGATTTCATCTTCAGTAGATAAACACTCTGTCGACATTGCAGAGATTAAGGAGATGACTAGGACATTAAGCAATGCTGTCCAAGAGTCTATAAAGCGTCAAGAGCGAGTTGACATAGAGCACAAGGCTTTATGGAACTTAGTCACAGCTGGGAATCAACTAGCGACCGCTTGTGCGCCAACCTATTCTCAGGCAAGACCTCTAACTCCCTCTAGCTCAACTATGGGCATGGCTAGCAAGACAGGGACAGCAATGGTTGGCCAACCGCTACGTAGAGAGTGCTTTATGTGCAAGAAGCCAGATCATTTTATTAATGACTGTCCTGCCCAAGCGAAATTTAGAGAATTGAAGTGGCTAAAGGAAGGTCCTGAAGGAGGACATCTAGTGATGTACGACGGATCTAGACTACCTTCTCTTGCACCTAGAGACACTCGATCTTGAAAAGAAATCATTGAGGAAATAGCTGTTCGCAGAAAGTGGCCTGGATAGGAAGGATACCATCCAGACAGTTATCTCTTCAATATAGACGAAGTCCCAACTCAAGAGTTTGAAGATCTAGTGATCGACTCTGAGGAGGAAGAAGATGATAGAGCTGTAAAAATAGCACAAGCATGGGCTTTGATAGCTGAGGAGAAGGCTAGACGATCTACGCGTCAAGCTGCATCCTTAGGTTCAAAAAACTAGTCATTCCAAGGATAGGTACTGGTGGAAAAGCAAAGAAGGCTTCTATACCCCTGCCAGACCTTGAGGAACTCCTAAACGAAACGGAGCCAACTAGACCAAAGCCTGGACCATCGTCACAACGAATGGAAGTGCATATACCCTCTCTGTCCTCTTTAGAAAAGAATAAATATAAAGAATCATTGGCTAGACTGCTGGACAGTTTAAGTCGAAAACCTACAGTTACTATTGAGGAGTTAGATTCAGGTGATGACGAATCAGGACCTGATCTCTCTAAAGTAGTGACAAGTAGACCCTTTGACAAGGTTCAATCAGTGGCTAGACCACCTATACCTCAGAATCATGTCTTAGAGAAAAGTGGTATAACTGCCACAAGGCAGATCAGTGCGGATATGTCTACATCTGATTTGTTACGCAAGGGAGGAGCTGCTAGGAAGGAGCCCAGTACTCTAGACAAGCAGCCTCTACCTAAGAAAATGACTCTGGAAGGCACTGACAAAGATATCGCTGAGCAGTTCTTCCGGAACCCTATAAGCATTAGTCTAGATGACGTAGCTAGCATCTCGCCGGCAGTCAGAAAGATTTTGCTAAGGAAGCTTAGACACCAAGGTGTCAGAAAGAAACGTGCCTCTGCGTATTTAGCGGAGCTAGCTGTAGAATGCGGTGAAGCTATACCAGAGGAGAGTCAAGAGATTTTGACTGGAGATGTGTATGTTGTGGATGTGGATGATTTGCCTATAGAGGACGTGTATGAAGTGCTAGATGAACCAAGGGGAAGTTTATCCAAGGGCACGATCATACACAAGGATCCAGTTGAGATGTATCAACAAGATCTGTCCTAGGAAGAAAAGAGAAAGATTCTGATTGTAGGACGAAACTCTGATGGTCTTAGAGTCATCTATCCTCGGATAAATGGCTCCAAAGAAGAGATAGAGAATGTTAAAGACTGCGGTTCACAAATAGTGGTCATGTCTACACTTGTAGCAGTTGGTGTTGGACTTACTTGGGATCTGGGTACCACTTTGCATATGCAGAGTGCGAATGGACAGCTCAAACGTACCAAGGGACTGGCTAGAAATGTTCCTTTTGAGTTTGGGGAGATTACTGTGTACTTACAAGTGCATATAGTTGACGACCCACCATTTCAAGTACTGCTAGAATGTCCATTTGATGTCCTAACATCATCGACCATACAGAACTTTCCGGATGGTGATCAGTTAGTAACTATTACCTGTCCAAATAGTGGGATGAAGTGTACCATAGGTACTTATCCTAGAGGAGGTGGCAAGAAGGTTCGCACAAGGACGGAACCCAAGCTAGAGCCGATGGAACAGAACGCTCAAGCTGCAAGTACGTCTAGCGAGACCAATCATGCTAAAGTAGAGTCGGCAAATTTTCAGACACCCTTGAGGAGATAGTCAAAGACTATGGAGAGGTGGCACTGAAGATTGCTTGTGATGAGAAGGGAAACTTGTCCATTGAGGGTTACAAGCTTCCAGATGATGGGGTCTTTGTGAAAGAAGAGCTAGCCGAAGCATTTGTGCTAGCGTACGAAAATGATAAAGAAAATGAAAATATAGAATTAAACCAGAATAGCCCAGACACCAATGATGGTGCTCTACCTAAGAATACTGAGGAACGGCATACAAAGACGTATAGCCTATGGCGTCAAGATCTGAGTACGGATACGTCCACTCTAGATGACAGCCAACCTCACACAGAGTCTAAAGACACAAAGGCAACAGAGGACTTAGCTCTAGATCCGGTGTACGAAGCTCTGTGGTACGAAAAACATTTGCCATTTAGAACAACAGCGGCATTAATTGCTAACGACGAGTTTGCAAATGCCTGGAAGCCTGTTCATGGTGTACATGCTAAGTATGTAATGATGAATGAGTTCAAACAGATTGGACCTGATTCATTCGCGGAAAAGTATGTTGAGACGCTGCTAGACAATATTCAGAGTCAAAACAGTGATCTTATGTCTGAGATGTCAAGTGAAGACACAGATCGAAAGTCTAGGACTCAGAAACTGAAGCCTTATAGTGATATAGACTGGGAGTTACACTTAATGGAAGAACTACACCCAGGCTACATTCATTATTGGACGAAGATATATGGGCCGACTGCTAGATCTAGACTACGCAAAGACATCGAGGAGTTCGGTGTAGAATGGTTTAGGGAAAGGTGCAACGCTCTAGCGCAGCAACATGAGCTAGCTACAGCTGCAGTCAAGGAGACCCTGGTAAATGAAGTCGCAGATGTCTATAAGTACAAACCTGTGGCTGTCAAGGTGAAACCTGTAAAGACGACTTTACCAGCAGAGTTTAGAGTGGAACGCAATATCACAGGCGATCCTCTAGCCGAGCTACCTACCCTACCTACTCAGTTTCCATCAGAATGGACTCCTGGGGAACGCTATACTGAAGAGAGAAAGGCTATAATAGAGAAGAACCATGCAGGGGACTTTCTATGGCCTGAGGAACGCAAGTTGTTGCATGAGTTCATGAAAATACAGGAGAAAGCTTTCGCTTGGGAAGCATCTGAAGGGGGAACTTTCAAGAGAGAGTTCTTTCCTCCAGTAAAATTCCCTGTAGTACCTCATACACCTTGGGTTGAGAAGAATATACCCATACCACCTGGTATATACCAAGAGGTGTGTCGAATTATCAAAGAAAAGATTGATGCAGGTGTATATGAGCCGTCTAGCTCGTCATACCGGTCAAAATGGTTTTGTGTATTAAAGAAAGATGGCAAGAGCCTTCGACTTGTGCACAGTTTGGAGCCGCTTAACAAAGTGACTATTCAATATTCTGGAGTACCTCCAGCAACCGCAGAGGTGGCTAGCTCGTTTGCAGGACGATCATGCCTAGGACTCTTAGATATTTGGGTAGGATACGATGAGAGGCTTATAGACGAAGAGTCTAGAGACTTGACAACGTTCCAAACACCATTCAGACCGCATAGACTGGTGAAACTTCCTATGGGATGGACGAACTCAGTACCTATATTTCACGACGACGTGACTTATATTCTGCGAGATGAGATACCACATGTCACTAGACTGTATATAGACGATGTTCCAATCGCTGGACCTAAGTCTAGATATGAGATTGATGAGGCACTGTACTATGAGACAATCCCAGAGAATAAAGGGATACGACGGTTCGTGTGGGAGCATTTCCAGAATGTCAATCGGATCTGTCAACGTATGAAGTATGCTGGAGTGACCTTTTCTGGTCCAAAGGCGTATGTATGCGTAGAAGAGGGTGATGTTGTTGGGCATCGAGTTTCTTTCCACGGAGAGAAGCCAGTCGAGCGTCTAGCCAAAGTCATTTTGTCCTGGGACCCGAAAAACTTTACAGAAAAGAAACATATAAGATCCTTCCTAGGGACAGCAGGACAAATGAGGATGTTTATTCGCGACTATGCTAGAATCACCCGCCCTTTGAATAAAATGGGTAGCATATTGACTCCGTTCAATATGGGCCCTGAAGAAATAAAGGCAGCTGAGCAAGTGAAGGAAGCTATACGCAATGCTCCTGCTCTAAAGCCTATAGACTATGAAAATGAGTCAGGGATCACGCTAGCCGTAGATACGTCTTGGCAAGCAGTCGGATTTTACTTGTATCAGCGAGATCCAGATGATCCCAAGAAGAAAAACTTTAATTGGTTCGGATCAATCACGCTTAACGAAAGAGAAGCTAGATTTTCCCAGCCAAAGCGAGAACTATATGGTCTTATGCTAGCTTTGATGGTTACCAAGTACCAAACAATTGGCTGCAGAAATCTCACTGTAGAGACAGACGCTAGCTATATCAAGGGAATGTTGGATAACCCAAGCGCAGGACCAAATGCTACTATCAATCGATGGATTGAAGAGATTAGAAAATACCATTTCGAGTTGGTACACATCAAAGGCTTAGTGCATGGGCCCGATGGTTTATCTAGACCACCCCCAGGGGGAGAGTCAACGACTAGACCTGATACCAGTGATGTGTCTTATGGCTTAGAGGATGATGGTGAACCTATTACCTTTAGGATGGGAGAAGGAGAAACAGAGTACCCTAGGGACTTTGAATCCTTCAAACATGACATAGACACTCGTGGAGGCTATTATATGTCGCTAGCTGAGTCCACAGAGGACTTTGTACAAGACTTGCAATTGGCTAGAGAAGAGGAGGTGTTGTTCAATGCCGATACTAAGTTTGAAAAAGCCAATGTAGGTGCATATATACAAACTTTAGTTGTACCACAGGATTGGACAGATGAGGATGCTGTGGAAATGCCGTATGACGAAGAGCATCGGACTCCACAAGCTAGAGAGATAGATGACCTACTTCCGTTGGTCAGAACTTGGTTGTCGAACCCTGGTGCAGAGTCGCTAGCCTCATTGACTGAAAGGTCACGGGCTAGACTGGCAAAACACGCAGCGAAATTCTTTCTAGACAACGAGGGACGGCTATACCGAAGAGATTTCGAAGATACTGGTCAGCATAGACTTGTAGTTGAGAAAGATAGACGTGTATGGATGATGCAGGCTTCACATGACTGTGTTGGACATAAAGGGATGTTTGCAACCAAGGCCTTGATAGAAAAGCGCTTCTGGTGGCCTGAGATAGACTCTGATGTGGATTGGTTCGTTAAATCCTGTCAGATCTGTCAAGATAGGTGTAAAGACAAATTGCAGATACCCCCAACTGTTACCTATACGCCGTCGTTGTTTCAGAAAGTACATGTCGATGTTTTCAAAGTATCGCCGGCTAGCAATGGCTGCACAAACGTAGTCCATGGCAGGTGTGCTTTGTGTAGCTGGTCTGAAGCTCGAGCAATTAGAGCTGAAACGGCTAGACAGATCGGAGAATGGTTCTTTGACGATATAATCTGTCGTTGGGGCTGTCCTGAAGAAGTGGTGACTGATAACGCACCACAAATGAAGGCAGTACTCAAATGGCTAGAAGGGAAGTATGGCATAAGAGGCATTAAGATCTCGCCGTACAACTCTAAGGCCAATGGCAAGATAGAACGCGCCCATCTAGACATTAGAGAAGCGCTAGCCAAGGCATGTAGTGATGATCTGCGAAAGTGGTATTACTTCTTGAAACCTGTGTTATGGGCGGATAGAGTAACGACGAGAAAGGGTCTAGGATGTTCACCGTACTTTTTAGTGACGGGAGCGGATCCGATCTTACCGCTAGACATAGTAGAATCGACATGGTTGGTGAAAACGCCAGACAGAGTACTATCTAGGGAAGAACTGATAGGTTATCGAGCGCAAGCTCTAGCAAAGCATAGAGTGCATGTACAGAAAATGATGGAGAAAATAACAGAAAATAAACGTCGTGCACTCAAGAAGTTTGAGAAGGACTTTGTCCACAGAATAAAAGACTATGATTTCGCACCTGGGACGCTAGTCCAAGTGCGGAACACAGCAATAGAAAGCAATCTAGACCGAAAGATGTACCCTAGATATACTGGACCACTAATAGTCGTAAGAAGGACTAAAGGGGGCTCCTATATTCTAGCAGAAATGGATGGTACAGTCTTGAAGGAAAAGGTTGGAGCCTTTCGAGTACTACCACATGTAGCTCGTTACAAACGGCTAGACCTGCCTAGCAATATTCATGATCTGATCGACATGTCCAAAGAACAGCTAGATGCGTTAGCTGAAGACATGACCGATGTGGACTATGAAATAGGCGAGGACTATGCTTTTGAAAAGGACTTCACTTTGGATTCGAGCGGTCTAGGTAAAGAGAATTTTGAAGACATGCAGGATGACGAAGTCCCTGAGTTACTAAGTTCAGAAGAAGAGGAATCACCTTCTGGACGAAGACTTAGGTCGACTAGGAAGTTGCATGAATCAGAAATGAGGGAATGAACGTCGAATGCATATATTTTGGCCTACATGGGCAGTGCTAGACGAACATTTTCTCTACAGACAAATAAGAAAACTACTTTGAATAACTCTGAATAAACTTTGAATACGCTAGACTAAGCAGCAGTCTCCTCAGGAGCAGGAGTCTCAGCTGTGTCGAGGGACATACCCTGGAGGCCTTCACCGACCTCTAGCTCGATGAGAGACTGACTAGCCGAAGCTTCAGCAGCGGCAGCCTCCTTCTCTTGCTTGCGAAGACGGTTGTTGCACTCGGCCTCGAGTTCGTCGAACTGTGTGGCGGCTAGCTTGTACTGAGCACCATAGTAAGCAACAGTGTGTTGCAAAGTGGCCATCTCAGTGCGAAGGTAGTTTCCAACAGACAGCAGACCCTCTCTAGACATAGTGGACATGTCGAGGAATGGGATGATGTTCAGGTACTTGTTGACCTGTGCGTGTCCTTGAAGGCGAAGTTCACGATCATCTAAGGGGCAACTGTTAGAGCGAGTCTAGACACAAAGAATGAACGAAGAACACACCTAGGTCTTCTTCCCTGATATCAGCCACTGGCTTCTCGATACGAGCACGCTTGCGACTGTTGCTAGCAGTGGGAGTGGCCTTGGAAAGAACATGAATGGCTTTTAGATACGCTCTAGAGCCGGCAGCAATGCCAGGATTGGCAAGATAAGGGATACTCACAGTCTGAGTGCGAGTCTCCGCAGTTTTAGTCTGAGGAGAAGGTTCAGTGGGTAGTCTGGTTGAAAGGAATGCGAAAGACGAGCCTTTTTGGCACCTTTGGCGTGAATAGAGGCAGATAGACCCTGGGGTTCCTTCATCTAGAGTACCCATGAGTGATCATAGACAAAGAATGGTTTACTAGGGACGTACTGAGACATCGTGGTCGACGACCTCGACGACTTCATCGTCAGCGTCGGCGTCATCACTGTCTTCAACAGTAGGAGCGGACTTAGGACGACGAGATTTGGCCTAGAGGTCACTCATAAGAATATAACAAAGAATAGACGTCACTAGACACGAACCTTGGATGGTTTAGGGGGAGGAGGTTCCCTCAGCTCGTCCATGGTGCGTTTAAAGTTGCGCAGGGACAGAAGTTGCGGAACATTAGGGTTCAGATCGCCTGGGGCGCATAGCTTCTCCACGAGATCGAGGGCCTGGCCGTATAGCTTGTATCCTTCGTCGTCTAGAGCGACATGATGAACATTGAGGGGACGACGCTGGGATCTAGTCAGCGAGCTGAAGAACGAAAAGAGTGTGGTGGACGCACCAAGTGATCCATCAAGTCTTTGACAGCAGCAGCACGGATACCCTTGCTAGGACTCTTGACAACGTCCTTAGCAGCGCCGACCTCACGAAGAGTGTCTTGAATCCAAGCAGCTTTATCCTTCCAGGCACCTGGAGCGGGACTAGCTTGAGCAGCGGATTTCTTAGAAGATGCCATTGCGAATATAGACGATGAGGAACGCAGCTAGAGAGTAGCTTGGAGATGAAGGTCCAAAGAAAAGGGATGAAAACTGCCCTGAGGACTCGGGACTCCTTTTTATATCGCTAGATGTGCCTCATTGCAAAAGAAAATTTACAAGACCGGATTTTGCTAGGATAAGCAACCATATGGTGGCTAGGTGACTTGGCAACGTCGGATCTTGCGATCGTGTGGACTCCATGCAAGATAGTTCAACCAGGAGGTTGAAAGTTTTTGGTTTGGGGGAGGGATACGCTTAATCCGCGTATTTTTCGGCCGATGTAGCGCATTTTTGATGAGAATTACTAAGTTCCACTCGGCTAGACGCTGATGATGGCAACTTAGATTGTCAAAATGCTGCCTAAAAGGCTATCTTACACGATCTAGCTGAATACTCGATGTCGAGTGAGGACTTAGGATAATTTTCAAGGGTCACACAAGTGCAGAAACAAGAACTACATTTTATTTTAGGTCCAAGTGACCTTTTGTTTGTAAATTTTTGTGCACTAGGGCACGACAGTACAAGCAAGAGATATTTTTATTAGTGCCATTTCTCAGAACTCTAGATACAATGCGATGCGATTTGAATACGTATACAAATTACAGAACGTCACGACGACGTTGACCAACCCACCAGCAAGCTAGTTGGCGTTCCTCGGCGTCCTTCAGCAGGCCTTGCGAGGGTTAGCATCGAGAAGAATTAACACAAGAATAAATACTACAGCCTTGTCGACGGTAGAAGCCTTGGCCAGCTCCGGCAGCAGAAGTTGGTTGCTTCAGCTGGTGTGCTGTCGGACTCTGCGTCGGACGACCAGCCTTAGTCCTCGAGCGACATAGGAGGAAGACGGCTGTAAGAAAAGAATATTCAGTTATGATCAGACGATATCTAAAAGAAATAGCGAGACTTCTACTGCGAGAACACTCTGGGACATTCATGAAGCGACGAACCTCATAGACGGTCCTTAACATACTTGACTTCGTTAGATCTGCGACAGTTGACAACTGCGGGCCTGTGAGGCCAAGCTCAGTGAAGCATGAGGCAGTTGATGTGGTCTTCGGTGTAGAGAAGCCTTCGTGGTCCAGCCTTTGCGAAAGTAATATGGATGAAGGCGATTGCGAGGGTCACGCGTAGGCAACGTCGGATCTGAGCAGCCAGGTCACAGTCTAGACGTTGGTCCGACTCTTTGAGAGCAAGCCACGGCAGTGTTTGGACTTCGACTAACCGCTTGTGAGAGGCGATGATCTCTCGACGATGTTCCAACAATGCCTCAAGAGACCTAGATAAAGAATGAAACAGAATAATAAACCCAGAATAAGAACAGAGGTAGCTTACCGCTGCTTCACCTTGCCACCCTAGCTGAAAGAGTTGTCATAGGACCCACAATGGTAGCGATAGCATGCTCTAAGAGCCAAAACGTTGACGGCCTTTAGCATCAAGTGAAGCACTTG
>JAYKXP010000227.1:0-55728 GCA_037176845.1 Paramarasmius palmivorus | reverse complement strand
GTTCCCCTGATCATGACCTCAGTTCGATCAACGGACAGCTCATCTTTGAACTTTGCGGTATATTAATGAGACACGGTCATCCAAAGCTTGGCTCTTACTTATACTCTGGAAACGATTGGATGTCAACCTCGCTACCATCCAAACGCTGGCAAATTCTTTGTGATTGGGCGCAACTTGAAGTGCCCATATAATACAGCTAGTCATTGTCAAGCAACATTATCATTACTTTGCGACTGGTAGTGTCTATACGTTATTGCGTCCAGAATTGACTGCGTCTCCGCATGTATATTGCGGGCGAATTTGGTGGAATCAACCGACAATCATGCTCAGTACCTACACAACCGCGATAAACTGTTCAGTCCATTTCTAGATCATGTGAGTCATCTCATTTTTTAGCTTGGATATTTACTGATTCCTATTGTAGACTCGATGTCCGGAATTATCTATCCTGTCATGAGTGTGGTAGATCTGATTATTGTGGAATGTCGCCGATCGAAGGTTTGTTCCTTTGACTCTACCCTCGTCGCCCTCAGCGCTGTAAGCAAAAATTGTGTTTTCACAGTCCCACTATCTAACCTTGGACTTAACGAATTGCCCCTGACCTGATTGCGGTCCGATCAAAACTCGTGCAAAACGGGAAAGTCTGCGGAGGCTGTCTCCGACATTCGCGTCACAACCAGCCCCCACAGCAAAGGGTCCATAGGGATTAAGCACCACCCAATCCTCAGGCCGCAGTTCCCTTTCATTGTCAGGATTCTGGTGGTTTGGTTGCGAGGAGCAAGGTTTAGTGGAAACCGAAGGAGGCTCTACCCATGTGGGATGAGATACATCTTGGGTAGAGCTATGTCTTATGTACCGTTTCCACGCTAGTATTTAGAATTCTAACCTCCAAAAAGATACGGAGAGTAGCTAGCAGAACTAGCTCTCC
Source organism: Paramarasmius palmivorus (assembly GCA_037176845.1). Taxonomy (NCBI): domain Eukaryota; kingdom Fungi; phylum Basidiomycota; class Agaricomycetes; order Agaricales; family Marasmiaceae; genus Paramarasmius; species Paramarasmius palmivorus. The sequence goes on along the minus strand of JAYKXP010000227.1, from coordinate 54,800 downwards.
GTATAACACTCAGAAAAACAGGGCTGGCTGAATAACTACTACTCACTGGCGCGTCGGTAGTGTAGTGATTCAATTTTGGAGTTCCGATACCATAAACTTGCTCGTCAGACAAAGCGACAGTCAGGTAAATAGAAATGCCGTTAGCCCCACTCGGAGAAACCCACGACAGCGCCCTAGCTTAAAGAAGGGAACTGGATCTAAGATGTGTAGGTATACAAAGTGTCAATTGCCGCCCAAGATATACAGGTCATAATGCCAATAAGCATAAACAGCTTACGAAGTGAGGTTAGTAAACTAAAATTACAGGGAAGAAGGAGAAGACGTACATTAGAACAGCGTGTTCCATGGGAGTGGGTAGTAACGTCTCCCAAGTCCCGAGGGCCGATATACTGTCGAAGCATCGTTCTGGGCTCCATAATCGTAGAACGCCCACAGGCATAGTAGACTCGCAGGGCCTGAGAAACGATCTCCGTCCAGATCCTTGACGTGGCGAGCGTACTTGGATGCTCAAGATGTATCGTGCACGTTGAGGTTAAGTCAAGCAGTGCTGCTGCGAGATTGTACGAGGTATAATCTATACACGCGACCCTATAACCCGAGAAAACCAACAACACGTACCTCCCTGTGGTGAATGCTAAAGCCAATTCCAGTTTCCGGGTACATCGAGACGGAGAACTGTCGTCTCTTTCCAATAGATCTTCCATCCTTCGCCAGAGGTATCAACGATCCTGAGCTTAGCGAAGCGTACCTTGAAGGAAGGGCATGAGTCCACACGCACTGGTAAGACCAAACAAAGGAAACTTACGTGGGTCCTGAGTTGAGTGCTCTCGATACATCTCATTCTTCGGAAAGCTCTATCGTCAGCCCTGCCCAGCTCAACCCGACCCAGACCCTACTTCGCGTCCTTCCCAAGGCCACTACACGACCTGTTGAACACCAAACGGCAAGCGAGGGATCCGGGCGCTGAAATGCTTCACCTCGTGCAGAGCAAGTCGTACGTTCGACGACAGGATATTGATCTAAACTTCAAACACCTGATGTAGCTTGATCAAGAGTACGGTGCAGGTGGCGTTGCTCGAGGTTTTGAAGGGAGATACAATGTTGTCGATGGTAAGTGTCGTGCTGTAGGAGACGGAGAGGCTCACGAATCATCGTGAACCTCGCGCCAGGTGTCTGAGGATGGGGTTGGAAGTCCGAGGTATCGGAAACGCCCGTATCACAGCTAATCCTCTGTGCTATCCATGACGACAAGGTCTGTCATGGTACTAATCTGGTGACTTGAACGGAGATGAGCAGGATGTTATGCACGACATCGAGTTGCTGCTTGAAACGGTAGGCCCATGTTTAATTCGCATCGTGATATACGCCTCTGTGAACAACGTTGATTGTCTTCCAACGCCGCCACTGGGAAAAGGTCTGGCGTGAGGGGTGTGAGGAAAGAGGACTGATGAATATCGGCTAGAGAGGTAGACGAAGCCAACATTCGCCACATCCAACAAAGACGCGATAAACGCGTTAGTCAATATAAGACCTGAGCATGTCTACATTTTGTTTCGGTCCGTTGGGCAACGACATTATGAAGGTGCGACTCGCGAGTGAGGATGTTGTGTGTGTTCGTAAAAAAGAGATCTGACATGGAAATCAGACATAAAACTGACGTGAGAATTGATAGGTGTAAATAACTCAACCAAGGCATTCCAAGATCCCTTCTCGTTTCTTTGACCCCACAGACCCCACGGCCAACCAGTCCAGCATATACCGACGACCAAGTCGGCGTACCTATTCGAATTCCGGATGGAAGAGTTGGCTTAGTAGTTTATAGAGAGGAAACACTGATGCAAGAATTTAGATGAAGTAAGTGCTAGCCTAATGTTTCATACAAGACCTAGGCGGTAGTTTTTTCTCGTCTAGTTCTGATATAAAATGCATTGGAATCTGTGACATGTAGGTTTCATGCGGTCGGGAACTTGGGTAATATCGTTTGGGTTTCAATGAGGACTCGAGAATGCAACGAGCGAGCGGGAAGGAGCGTGATGCGTAGCCTGGCAAGCCGTCTTTACTTGTACAGAAGATAGTCGTTCTGTACCTGAGTAAACGTGATGCGGTCGCTTTGGACAACAAGGTGAGAGGCCTAGGGACGACGGAGGAAGATGTAGTGCCTTCAGCGCGTTCAGAAGAGTTTGACGTGTTCAAAGGGAGAAAGGCGTTTGCATAACTCTGAGAACTTGAAGGGCGCTCAGAGTCAGACAATACTATCAAAATAGACGAGAATGGATGAATACCCTCGACCGTGCTCGATTTCAATACCTCCATCACCGCATTGAAACTCGCTGAACCTTGACTTATCTTGTTCGCGGCGTCGGTTTTATGATTCAGAATGCAAGGTTGTTGTTGACATCGTGGCAGCAGGAATACGACTTCGTCAAGGGAGTTTATGCTGCAAAAGGGTACGGAGGACGGGCAAACGCTGGTGATGGAAGCGGGAAAAAGTATGTAACTCCGCCGCGTTTCCTGAGCACATCACTGACACAAGGATTCACAATCGTTCCAAGCCAACTACGATCAAAGCCTAGGGACCTCAATATACTAGACTAGAATCTCGAAGTCTTCAGAAAAAGTTAACATGGTAAATATTACTACTGGTGTATGTACAATAGATTACTAGCCGAGCTGTTGAAACCAGGCTGAAGTTGCGCATAGAGTACCGTATTCAGAGCGTCTACAATTGATACTATCTTGTCGATAGTGAGCCAGCTAATGTCAGAGGTATAAAACGCGTCCTCTAACCCTCACCATAACTGACCACCACTATGCAAACCACAACCTTCCGAGACTCCAAAACCGGCCAAATTATCGAATCCTCCTTCTCCCGAACTGCCCAACTCCTAAACTATCCAAGTGACACATGCCGGGTCTGCAGTGAGTTTGTCTTTTCGTCTCTGGCATTCGGCAGGATGAATATGTTGGACTTTGTGGAACGAAACGAAGGCAAGAGGTATCGCGGTGTTTTGTGCACCCAAGAGCTTCAATCTTTCTCGTCCTCAATGCATACCGTTCTCTTCTTCCTGCCTTTCTCACCCAAAGACACTGTCGCTGGTGAACGACCTATACCAAAAGTCAACATCAAACAAAGGACGTTGAGCGACTAGCGCGTACCTTCTGAACCCACTGACGAACCCTCACCAAACATCCATTCTCCAAAGACGCCAATCCCGATGCCGAAAGTTCATGGATATGGTAATGAGGGAACAGCTAGAAGATGGTTGCAAGCAAGTTGCGAGTGTATGTAATGGCGATGAAGCGGAAAAATGTTCCTCCGCGGCTTTTCTTTTCGGCGCTTTCCTCACGACCACCATTCAGAATTACTCTACACTCGCTCAACCATGCTAACCTCGAATCGCATAGGCCAACTCGACGCCTGCACTTACTTCACCCAATCTGTGAGTAAATCCAAATCTGGAACTGGTATATGACGATGGGTGCCGGACAATAGGGACGGCGAGTGCGAAACGATAGAGCGCTTTGGTCAAGGTATGAATCCATTCTCTTCTAGCTTCCACTGTATCGTCTAATTCTCTCAGATTTATGCAACATATCGCCCAGACCATGTTGGGTTCTTCCATTGAACACTTCAAGAAACCCTTCATCGGCTCACTTCCTTGGCCAACATTCACACCATCACTCCCGTGCCCGCTCTCACATCGACAAGGCCATATTCCCTTTCTCCAGATCTACACCAGGTACTCTCACTTGTGCTCCAATCTTAGGCTGCTCGAGTTCTTTTCACATGTGTTGGTTGAAGCTCCTCGCGCGCCTGGACGATAACACGTCTTTCGGGGTTCTGCAGTGTGACGAGGACGATGACGAGTAGGATGGGAGTTCTAGTGTCTAATAAAACCCGTGTAAGCCTAGTCTTTAACTATCTAGATGTACCGAAGAATACTTCGATCGCGACAATAAAATTGAATACAACCACGTTCAGTAAGAAAAGAAAGATCGGGAACGCATCACGTCTGGCAATGTACTCCTTCACACAACCACAGGGGCTCCCTTGACATTCTACGCATCCTCCCGACCACCTTCGAAACCTCCAGAGCTCCTAATAATCGATAGGACCTGAGCCTGTGATTGAGTGGTGCTTACACCTCCGGGTCCTTGCCGTGTAGGCAGGCTGGTGAAACGAATATCGGAGACTGCCTCCTGCAGACTTTCGACGTTCTGGCCGAACTTCGCTCGGACCATAATCAAAGTCGGAGCTATACCCTAGTAGATCAAATTGGAATCAGAGAGCTAGAGAGATACCATATCTCTTGCTTACAGCACTGAGCGATACGAGGGGGACCAGGTCAAAAGGATACTTCTCGAACGGCACGGTGTTTGTAAGGATCAGAATTGTCACACTCATAATTGGATAGATCAACCCAGACTCGAGTCTGTGAGAGGAATTAGTGAAAGTATCCAATACGATAGTGAGATGTATCATCTCACATGAATCTGGAAATAGATTGAACGAGTTTATCGCTTGTGTAGACACCCTGAGCATGGACTTGTCGGTGTATCCACCAAATACGCCCGGCTATACTGTACTATTTCATTCGTTTCGGATGGCATTGTGACCTGTGACCTTCCATCCGAAAGTGACCTGTCGGATGGTGGGCCCGCGGTCTGTGACCACGGCAAAAATATTCGGAAATAAGTGTGCCGCCCAAAATTCAAATTTGGGCAAAATTTTCGATGTACGATGGAACTCGCTGGAGGACTCGGAGATCCTCCATGAACCTGTGACCAACGAAAAATTTCGGATATTTTTGGCCTTGTGACCGTGACCATCCGAAATGAATGAAATAGTACAGTATGTGCCGTCAATCACAGGACACAATCACGTCTAGACACGTACCAGTCAGTAAAGTAATAGCGATATTGCTGACAGAACTGCCAATAAGATATCCGGTTTCGACACCGTTCTGTATATCCAACAGATTTGCAGCATTTAGACTGGTAGTAAGACTGGTTGTCCCAATTGATTCCAGAGTATAAGTAGCGAGTCCACAAGCTTTGGACGATCATATCATCATTAGCTACCGCAATGGTTCAAAGAAGACCGCACCGTTGACCAAGACTGAGGCCATGATCAGAGGAACGGCTATCAGCTTGTTGGAACCCCAGATAAGATAACACCGGTGAATCTAAATCCAGACAGGAATCAGTGACCATTAATTCAGAGTGATAGCACGAACCAGCATCCATTCTGCCATGATACTGACATCGACGACGCAAGTCAGACGACAGGAACATGCAGTACAGAGAGGCATACTTGAGGAGAACGCCGACGAATCTTTCGGTTATGCTGGGTGAATGCACGACAAAGAGTCAGTGTTGCTACAGAACAAGACAGACAATGCAATTACGAGCCAAGTTTCCGCTCAAAGTCGTCAAAATTCCGGTATCGCTCATATAGGTCGTAATCTTCATTCCTGACTACGTTGAAGCGAACAACGGCACCATGGACAAAATAGGCAGTTCTGTTGACCACAAAGATTGTTGACAACACAAATAAAACCACAGTGAGGATAAGGTAGAGATTCTTATGGTGTCTTTCACCAGTTCGATTGCCATTACGCATCATGTAGATATATGTCCCGAAGAGCAGGACATAGATACCTATGAAAGTTTGTTATATTCTCTACCAATGAACGATGACTGCAACATACCGTAGGCAAAGTACATGGCCTAATACAATGATCTACACTTCAGCATGCGCTCATGGTCACAGTGGTACACATTGATAGCAGTACACTCACCGACAGAGTAGAGATTGGATAAATGACAGTCTGTTGGACAGAAAGGAAGGCAAGATGGCTTTCAGGGATTCTGGGCGACATTGCTATAGAGTGGAGTGAAGGATTGAGGCATATTAATACCTCTACGCACACTACGGGATGAATATTACTGACAGTCGGCTCTGATCACATCTGGACATTTGTGCCATGTATTTCGGTGGAAAGATCGCCGGATACATGAGCTTGTTGAGATCTGAAAGCGTGCAATGAGTTGTGATGGAGCGGTATTTTCTGTAGAATAAATCACAGATTCAGATTTAGATTTCACTATTATAGGTTGAAGTTGGGTGCTCACCTGCTTGCTCATCCGGTTTGATAGCGATCTTCTTAGAGGCCCTGCTGACGCGCTGAACTTCAAGCCAGAAACTAACGAGAAGGTTAGCAGGATCCCCATGATCAAAATTACCGACTTTGTGAAGTATTCGGACTGAAGCGGTGTTTCATGTTTCAATGCGGAGGACATGCAATCCCTGATACACCATTATCGATGCACGGAAGAATCGACCTTAGTTTCCCGTCGGCCCCAACCCAAGTACCCTCTAACAGGTTTTGTGCCCATTTTCTCTTGAAAACATCGATGGATGATGCATATGCATCATGTACGATAAGGATGGAATGTAATGAAGTTGGATGGCGTTACTTGGTATGACTGAATGCGATGATCATTTCGCCATTAGTTACACAAGATAAGAACTTTGCGACTCTTCTTATCACAGCGGTGTCCACCAAAGAAGAGAAATGAATTCGATGTGCAAAGGGATCCGAGCCAACGTTGTGGGTCAATGTTGGATATGTGTGCCTGGGCTGCACGATCAACTGGGTATCTCGGTGGTACAAGAAAGTGAAGGTAACTGACTGTAGGTTGATGGTTTGTTTACAGTGAGCATGGTGTAGAATTGAGAGCACGATTAACGCGGAACGAGCTCTAGAGGCGTCGTAATGGTTTGGTTCCAGGTAAGATAAACCTTTGCCATTTACGGTAAGTGCAGAAAAATCTACCAACTCGGGATTATCGCTCTTTGCATCGAGCTTCGACCTACCTCCATCTACTCTTTCAGAACCACCCTTGCACCCACAAGCTCTCGTCGAACATACAAATATCGAGCGCATCCTTCTACCCCTTCGTACCTCATCCCAGACTTCGGCGCATTGAGATTGTCCTACAACGTCGAAGGAAAAGTCTGAGTGGCATTCCGCAACCCGTTTCGGTCGGGGGTTATGTTCTGTAGTTCGTGTGGGGTTCAAGTGGGGCTAGCGGGCTGGGATCTGGATAATAGGAGCGGTGGGGAATGAGATGAAGAGCATCAAGCATGAATCAGGATGAGGGCCCGCAATTGGTTTTAAATAACTCAGGTACGTGTCGTTGGCTCCTGATACTTGATGCCCCAGTATTCAATCTCAGATTACAGCCGTACACATTTAGTTCCATGCTAGCTGAAGCACGCAGGTTCTAGGATTGTCGGACTAGCAGCTCTCGACAGCTTGCAGGATCTGCGGCGACTACTTGATGAGCTCGGCACATCATTAAATACAGGGGTAGCAATGGAGAATGCTCTGTCTTTCTGAAGCATTATTCACGACCCCATGATATACTGGAGCATCCATGGTGTCGCGAATATGCCTTTCGGTGCACTGTCCGAGGTTAGACGTCAAAGAGAGCGGTGCATTTGCCTTGGGAACGTGCCGAAGGCATACCATATACATGGCCTTTTCTTTCGTTCCCAACCGTACGTCTCACTTATTACTGTGACTCTTTCACAGGCTCACCGATCCATGTTTGATACTTAGATGTTTGACATCGGTAACATGCATGATGCATGTCAGGGCGCAAGTATCATCCCGAAGATCCATCGACGCGCGTTCTCTCTACATCTTCCTCATCGTTAATCCAACCTATTCGATCTCCGACCAGCCATTCTTGCGCGATGGGGTATCGTTTCGTTCGCCATTGTCCTGACAAACCTCAGGGTACGCTCCGATTGCTGGATCTTGAGGGTGCGCATGCTTATGTTCTTTTCCTTTCTAGCGCAGAATCTTACGGTAGTATTAGCAACAGGCATTCCACCTCTCGATAAAAGCCAGGAACGAGCTCGAGCCTCGGGAGCTCAAACAGATGACTACAAGAACTGAAGCTTTAGGAACGCTCCGCCGGAAGGTTCCAAGGGACTGCTTTTACGCGCAAACCGGTGGATCGCCTGGAGCTCCCGAGTCTCGAGAGGACTACTCTCGTTCTCGGGAATCTTTTCCGAACGCTCGTATGCTCATCATGTACCAGCAACTGCTATGGCCTTGTTCCTCACTGGAGCAGTGTACTCCTCAAAGCCTCCGTTTTCGTCACAAATCTGTGGTCTGGCGACTATACAAAGGTAATAGTACTTATTCGAGGTTACATGGCTTGACGAAAGACCAGATAATGAGGGTTTCTCAAGTACGTCAAATGGAGCCGATCCAGAGTATCCAGTTCAACGAGTAACGCGTAGTTTCTAGCACGAATACCTCCCTGTCGTAATCTAGACATCCTTGTTAGATGTTAGCTATTGTCCGTGATATAACACTGAACTCACGGGTAGAACATCATTCTCCTTGCTCGATCGCGCCTCCTCTTCGGCGGCGAGATATTGAGCGCAGGCTAGGGATTGTGAAAATGGACCTTCTAGTCAACCCAGACCAAAGTGTCTTCGTTTGGGAGATGGGAGATGGGAGAGCATAGCCGACGACGAAAGTGCTGGTAACTGTATCCTTCCTTGGAAGTAGCTAGGTTGGCCTATGTGATAGTAAGCGAAAGAGGCGAGGCGTAGTCCGAGCAACGATCATACCAATTAGTTCAATAATCAACTGCGGGAATTAGATCGAGCACGTACAAAGCTGAGCCTCTCCTTCTGAGCGTAAGAACGAGACAAAAATGAGCTTTTTTTTGTAAACGGGATTTAGCACCAATAATGACGTGGAACGGAAGATGACATACATTGAGATTCCTGCGGACACACTGGCGTGAAGCGTCTTTCTATTCGTCTATGAGTTTGGATGTGGTCGGCTGGAACGGGTGCAAATCTAGAAGATATGAGCATGGTTCTGAGGATGTTGAAGAACGAACACACACCTACCGCGGCAGTTAGAGGTCTATAGCCATCGGGCATGAATCATGTCGGACCATTGCAGATTGTATTCTTGACTTTGTGTGCAGTTGCGAACAGTTGATATGACCATTGAGTTGACCAGCGCTATGTCATTTTTAGCGCAGTCTTGAACGAAATACTCTACCCAGGGATGAAATTGAACAGATTGAGGCACACTCCTGTATGCAGCATAGTATCACTGACGAGGACGTCCGGTTCACTAGAGTTGAAAGTCTCGAGTGTGGCTGTCGTGGAGCGGGTTGTGATGGTGGTTGTGAGGAAAGCGGTTATTTTCCGGTTCGTCTTCCTGCCTGCCTGGTCTTTCCACGCGACTCCTCTTTGCCTCTTCCTACCAAGCTACAGAGCCAACCCTTTTCGTCGACTATCTCCCTCGTCCCAAAACCATAGAACCCCATTGGAACCCCCATCCAAAGCTTCTCTCGGTCACTCAGCTAGAGCCGAAAAGATGCCTCGAGAGACATTAACCTAACCAATCCAACTGCTTCACCGGTCCATTCCCGAGCACTCGCTAACCTGATTCAAAACTTGGAATCTCATCGTTATGGAGTCAAAGAGAGGAAACTGGAGCATTGAAATCGAACAGGTATGCACCCGTCCATTCAGACATAGATTCGTATCTGACTCACCCGTCTTTCTGCAGATTTATGCAACTTCATTGAGTATGGCGGTACCAAATCCTTCTCTTGAACGTGCTGAGAAGACGCTACATCCTCGGCCGTTCCATCTGTGACTTCTTCCGCTCGTTTTATTCCTCACACCCAGAACACGAACATCTACCTCATATTGGCATCACACTTCGTCCCAGAAGCATCCAGATTTCCGCTTTCCGACTCTCAAGTCAACGTTTCTTGGCAATATTAGTGCCCTTGTCCTTTTACTCGGGATCCTGCGTCTGTCCTCTCCCCTACAGTGCTCCGCGTTCCGCTACCATCGACAGGGTTGCATCCCTCTCTGAACCGCCCCTGCACTCATCTTCGGGTCAATCTCAAATTTTGACATCCCGTCGTCGAATTTGCTCCGGATACACACGAATGAAGCTTTTCATGGGTCTGAGTCGTATTACTCGTCTTTCGGAGTCCCAGTGAAGCATCTATGAGGATCCAAAATGAGATCTGCGGTCGGAATTTGCATGGCCAGCGTGTAGAGTCCGTGACGAAGAATGAGCGGGCTGAAGAGTGCTTGGCTTGAACCCCATAAAACCACCACATTCTAGGTAAGCTCCCTTTCCTTGGACCAGCGCATATGGACTTACGCTATTCTAAGACGACGATAAAGCACAAGGACCTCGGTACCTCTGGCATTGGACAAAGCGCTTTCTTTCCCCGAAATGATTCATCTTGTCCGTCGAAGTATTGCTCTGGATCTGATGATCTCGCCACGGTGTTGCAAGCGTGTCGATACTTTGTGCGAGGCTAGCCGTTGAGGAGATGGGAGCATTGGGATTGGGAACGAGCTGAAAACTTAGATATCGGTTCTTTTCCCGAAGATTCAGCATATCAAACCATGTACGTCTATCCTCTTATCACAACTCTCTCATCATTTCCTAATCCGCGGTTGATAGGTAGATGTGTGGTATCGGTGAAGACTATCGATACTTTACCGTTCTGGGTAGCACGACCAATACTACAGCACTCTCGATCTCTAGCACCCGTCCCCAGTCCCCACACCTTCACACTCTTCGTTCTTTCTTCCAAAGAGCTGCGCTTTCTTTCGGAATCTGAATCCATTGTTCACACTACCGGTACTAACATCGACAATGATACCAGCACCGAGACTAATCGGCCGCCTCGATATTGTGCTTGTATCAAGCCAAATGTCGATTTCAGAACATACGATCCACAGGTTCACCTTCACCGTCTTTTGCTTTCCGCCCATCTCACAAAAGATACGGAGCAATGGCCTGGAACATCGGAGAAGGGAGACGGCATCACTTCGAGACCACGGGAATGAGCAAGAGTCTTTCGGATTTCCGCCGACTTGTCAGTTTCTATTATGTGTTTATTCGTAACCAGTCGAAATAGAAGGTTCATGGGCCATGGAATGGACTTTACTATCCCTATGTGAAACTTGAAGATATTCTGGGTTGCGAGGCTTATGCTTTGACGCTTTCGAACGTTGAGATAGGTTGAAACTTTTGTTACCATAACTTTTAAGTGCTGCAACAAGCATAGACCGAAAGAATACCAGTTTACGGACAATACATACATTCAGAGCCAGTAATAGAAAGAAAGAAAATAACTCTGAACAACGGTACTCCGTCATACAATTGCAGAGTTCTCCTTCCTGTGATTCCCCGCTTGCTCCTCACCACCTTCGAAAACACCAGGATTACTGACAACTGATAAGACTTGACCTTGTGATTGGATGGTTCTTGTGCCTCCAGGCCCTTGCCATGCAGGCTGGCTGATGAAGTGAATATCAGAGACCACTTCCTGCAGACTTTCGACATTTTGGCCAAGTTTTGCTCGGACCATAATCAGAGTTGGGGCAATTCCCTGGCATGCCAAGCTATAATCAGAGAAGTGAAGAAACACCAAATCTCTTGCTTACAGCACTGAGGGCGACTATGGGGAATAGGTCAAAAGGATGCTTCTCACTTGGCATGGTGTTCACAATGATCAAATTTACTGTCATTATGATTGGATAGATTATTCCAGATTCAAGTCTGAGAATTTGAGTCAATAAGTGTCAATATGAAAGGTGTATCATCTCACATGAATCTGGAAACAGACTGAACAAGTTTATCACTTGTGTAGACACCTTGAACATGGACTTGTCGGTGAATCCACCAAATACGCCCAGCTATACATGTGAGATACCAATCAATTGATTGCATCTGGTCACTCACCAGTCAGTAGAGTAATAAAAATATTGTTGACAAGACTGGCAATAGCATATGAGATTTCAAGGGTGTTCTCAATCACCAACAGATTTGCAGCATTCATATTGGGAGTAGTAAGGTTGGTTGTCCCAATTGACCGCAAAGTATAACTAGCAAGACCCCAAGCTTCAGAGATCCATGTCATCATTTATTAGCACAAGGGTTCAAAGAAGACTGCACCGTTAACCAAGATTGAGGTTATGATCAAAGGAACAGTGACTATCTTGTTGGATCCCCAGATGAGATAGCATCGGTGAATCTGTAATTCAGACATAAAATCAACGGCCATCAGTAAGATACGATGGCACAAACCAGCATCCACTCCGCTGCAATACTGTCATTGGCAACTTGTGTCAGACAATAGAAAATGCAGTTCAAAGAGTACTTACTTGAGGAGAACGCTGACAAATGTCTCCGTTGTGCTAGATAAAGGCATGACACAGAATCAGTGCTGCTGCAGTACAAGGCAGTATATGCAATCATTACTCGCCAAATCTCCTCTCAAAGTCATCAAAATTCTGATATCGTTCCAGTAGGTCGATATCTTCATTCTTGATAACATTGAAGCGAAGAGCAGCACCATGGACATAGTAGGCGGTTTGGTTGACCACAAAGATTGTCGATAACACAAATAAAACCACAATAAGGATGAGGTAGAGGTTTCTATTACGCATTTCACTGGTTCGATTGTGACTACACATCATGTAGACACATGTCCCAAAGAGCAGCACATAGAGACCTAATGGAAATTTGTCATATCCTTAACCAAATAAATGGTGACTGTGACATACCGTAGGTAAAGTACATGGCCTAGTATAATAAAATGCACTTCAGCCCACACTCACAGCCACAGTGGTATACACTTAAGCAGTGTACTCACCGACAGAGTAGAGATTGGAAAAATGACACTCCGTTGGATAGAAAGGGAGGCAAGGTAGGCGGCAGGAACTGTGGACGACATCACTACGGTGAGAAAAAGAAAAGAGTGCAAAAGGCTTTTTATAGCTCCACTATATGTCAGGGAAATGACACTGTCCTAGAAGCAAGCTGAGTTTGTACATGAATATCTGGTAAGGAGTCAATTTTAATCAAATCAGCAACAGATGAACAGATGATTGACATCAAGCCTGACTGATTGTGGGTGGGATGAGATGCACAACTCGAGAACTACTAGAAAGTCAACACTATTGGGCCCGACTGGAAAAAATCAATTACCTTGGTCATAGTGTAAACCTGCGACTCACATAGCTATTATTGAGTTCACAGGTGATCTTTTCCAATTCTGATGTATGATACGCCACTACTCCATTACCCCACATCAAGTGGTCCTAGAGAGGTTTCATTGAAGATAAGATCTGATGCTTGGGAAGTATCCCAAGTCACCAGGTGTATACGAAACACCCTGGACCTTCTATTCAGCTAGAGGTATCGTGATCATAGTCGCCACTGGCTTTGCGAGCTATTCGTCTCGCAGTTGATGCAGATGCATTCTAGATCGTGATATACGACATGAAACTAATGTTCGATATGACGTTGCGATGGATGATGGGACCCCTGGGGTGAGTAGCGCCTGTAGGCCGATATCGCCGCAGTGAAACGATGAGAAAGTGAAGCCAACGGGATTGAGATATTTGTTGCTTGTTTAGAAAGGATGAGGATGGTATGGGGACTATACTGTGTCTGATTTTATCTTTCGCAGATGGCCGTTGATGAGCGAGCGAGAGAAATCGTGCAATAGCATCATGCTCTATATTGGGGTGTTACCGCAAAGGTAATGCTGGTACAAAGGAGATAATGGCATTTGCCTTGACAACTGAGCAGAGAGAATTTATAGTGATGCTAACGATAAAGGAACCTCAGCATCGGCCGAACTTCATAAGGAGAGGAAAAAGATCGTACTATTAATGCAGAACAGGGGATCTCTGCTCTGGGTCTCATCCACTTCCGCGCGCACAGTAGGCGAGACCTGAACGCGCATTGTCCGGGCATTGTGCCTTCTCGTTTCTCCAGTTCGAATTATATGGCCAAATTCCTTGTCCCAATTGCAATCATCTCTTTCCTGAGAAAGCGAGCCTCCTGCTGGCTGACGGCTTTTGGGGTACTTGAATTACCTCATTCTCTAGTTCTCCGGTATCCTTCGTTGGTATGAAAAGCATGCAGTGTGACGTGGAGATGTGATGAGGTGGGGGAATGTCAGAGAATAAGAGAGCAAGTCTGGTTGTCAAGAAAGCCGCGGAACACGCTTTTTCCCAGCTTGACATCTGTTCATTTCGTTCAGCAATCTTCTACAGCTTCATCCCAGACTCCGTCGGCGCGTTCAGAGATCCCTCAGAGCCTCCACGACAACGATATTTCATACCCTATCCTCTCCCCGACACTATCTTTTTACACGTCATACTTGAGCTTCAAGCTCAAAGTTCGACTTGTTCTAAGTACATGAGCCGGAGCTTCTCTTGTCGTCCTCCCGAAGCATTCTGTTTTTCTCTTCAGTGATTATGGGTATACAGGGTCAAGGAGAAGAGACTGGAGTATTGAAATGGAGCACGCGTTGGTAGAGGTCCAGTAAACATCCATTTAGATTCGACGGTAGAATAGTTATATCTGACTCTCCCCGTTCTTCTGCAGATTTGTCTCCTTCGATATGCAACGTGCTAAGACACCACATCCTCGATCGTTTCGACTACCTTCAAAATCACAATGACCTTGGCCAAAATGACCACATTAGAATCTCAGAAGCTTTTATTCCTCGACCATATTTTCACCTAGTCCTCGTTCGCGGCTTTGAAACACGAACCTGGATGTCGTCAAGGCATTCGTCGCGGATCTGTTGGGGCGATTTGCACATTGTCGAACTCAAGTGACGCCCGGGACATTACCATATCCATATTACTCCTCGTTGTCACAATGACACTGGCTTCAGCACTATCGGCATCCGAATCGTTTCTCACTGATTACTGTCGACCCTTCCGACTCAAGCCATCACCTTCTACATCATGATACCCCAAGTCGACGCGTGAGTCTGAATATGGCGGCGAAACTGGTTGAAGTATGGAAACCGAACCGAGTTTGGCGCGCCGCGATTTGTTAGACTATACCCAACATGTACGCCATTTTCCTTTTTACCCTGACTCTCAGTTCACTAATCGCGTCCGATAGACCTTCAGTGCACGCCAGCTAGCAGCTCGGATGCTTTCTGGCGCAAACCACCAGTTTTTTTGGTTATACGAGAAACGATTCAACGCCCAGCTTCTGTCTACCAGATTTTACCGCTAGCCTCTCCGAGACGCCACTTCATTCAAGCCAGATCTTGGTTTCGGACACCAAGGGCTTTACGTATATCCACTGGCATGCATGATACTCATTGGGCGTTGAAGCTTCGAGTCGGAGGGGATGGTTGATGGCGTGCTGTTGAAATATGGAACGGAGATAGTGTTTCGCTCGAGGCAGAGAAGCCAGCAGTTGAGGTAATGCAACGCTTTATCCTTATGTCGTGATAGCATAGCTCATGGCCGTTTCTTTAGCTTCCAAATGGCCATGCTGTACACAACGCTAATCAATAATGATTACATCTCTGGCTTCTCGTCGCTACTAGTACCATGATAGGATCGCACCGAGCCTGCGAATGACCAGAGGTTGCTGCTCTTTTTTAACATCTGACGGCAAGGATTTGCGCTGTCGGTCCTCCTCCAAATCGAATCCAAGCTTCTTTCGAGAAAAGGATCACAGTAGCACGTAGAGGCTGTATGGTAATGTCGGGGTTGCGCAAATTAGATGCTCAAAGTCGTCACGCCACTACCAGTTATCGTTACATTCGGTAATTTCTTCGTTGTATTTACGCTCTCCGTTCGTATTCAACATTAGGACGGCAGTTTATTGACGTCGTGAAGCCGACCATCTAAAAGTCGATATTTACGGATAATGGCCAAGAAGAAAACAGAGAAAGAAAGACCCTAGACACGTCCCTTCATCACACAATCACTGAGGCCTCCTTTGCATTTCCCGCCTGCTCGTCGCCAACAGCGTTTTTGACAACCGAAACGACCTGCACCTGAGATCGAGTGGTACTTATCCCTCCGAACCCCTGCCGTGCCGGCTGGCTCGTGAAGCGAATGTCAGAAACCGCTTCCTGCAGACTCTCGACATTCTGGCCGAGTTTTGCTCGGACCATGATCAGAGTCGGGGCGATTCCCTGATTAATCAACGTGAGTATTACCAAGACGGCACATATGGTCGAGTTCTTACAGCACTAAGAGCAGCTAGCGGGAACGGGTCAAAGGTATACTTGTCTGACGGTAGGGCATTGGTGGTAATCAGAGCTAACCCGCTCATGATTGGATAGATCATTCCAGACTCAAGTCTACAAGGGGCATCAGTAACGTACCCAATCTAAAAAGATAGATGACTTACATGAATCTGGAAATGGACTGAGCGAGTCTATCACTTGCGTAGATACCTTGAGCACGAACTTGTCGATGGATCCACCAGATGCGTCCGGCTATACGCGTGAGATACTGTTAATCATAGAACACAATAACGTCTACTAGTAGGTACTCACCAGTCAGCAGAGTAATGATAAGATTGAAGACAGCACTGGCGATATTATATGCGAAACCGACAAAGTTTCCGATTATCATCAGGCTCTCAGCAAGTGTACATATACCGATTGATTTCAGTGTAACGCTGACGAGGCCACAGGCTTTGGTCCGCCTATATAAGCATCCCATGGTACAAAAGCTGAACAGAGATGAACGTACCGTTGACAAGAACCGAACCCACGATCAGAGGAACAGCGACTAGTTTACTGGAGCCCCAGATGACATAGCACCGATGAATCTAGAATTTAGATGAGACCTGGTGGCTATCGATTGCATGTGATTACACGAACTAGCATCCATTCCGCTGCAATACTGGCGTCGGCGACTAGTGTCAATTCGGAGGGTTTCCAGTTAAAAGAGCACTTACTTGAGGAAAGCGGCCAAAAATGCTCCAGTTAAGCTAGGTAAACGCAGGACAAGGAATCAGTACTGCTGCATAATAAAGCAGAGAACATAGTCCATACAAGCCAAATCTCCTCTCGAAATCGTCCTGGTTCTGATATCGCTCGAATAGTTCGTAATCTTCATTCTTGACGACACTGAAGCGAACGACGGAAGCATGGCCCGCGTAAATGGTGTAGTTAACCATGAAGATGGTTGATAACACGAATAGTATCAAGGTGAGGATGATGTAGAGGCTGCTGCTCCGTCTTTCGCCACTAACAGGGTTGCAACGTATCATGTGGAGATACGTCCCAAAGAGTAGAACATAGATACCTAAAGGAAAGAGGTTGTTATCCTAACCAACGATACAGAATCAATCGAGACGTACCGTAAGCGAAATAGGTGCCCTGACAAATGAAACACGACTTTAGCTGAGCAGAAGTAGTAACCACTAACCGTGATACTTACCGATAAAGTGGAGATCGGCGCGATAATAGTCTGCTCTACAGAAATAGAGGCAAGGTAGTTTTTGGGGATTGTGGACGACATCGCTGTTTGAATGGAAACGGAAGCGTCTGAGCGTATTTTATAGCTTCATCGCGCAGTACGCCAATGTTGTAACTTGCTACCCTGAATGCAAGCTCGAATTGCATCCTAGTGCACCCGCATATCATGTTCATCAGTTCAGTTAGATCCGCCACAGATGAACTTGAACAGATGGTATATTTGTATTAGAATCCGCGAGATTTTCGCAGGTATGCCTGGTGATCAATTGATCATGTTGGAAATGAAGGACATGTCGGGTTTCGCGATAAAGTTGAATACGTAGAGACGCTATTAGGCGTGGTAGAGCCAATCACCGTCGATCTTGAAAGCTAAAGATGGCAGAGAGAAATATGAGATACCTCCTGATTACTCTGTGCAACCTTCCGGTACAGAGCTGTGGTATCATTGAATACGATAGTCATAAGCCGCTGTTCGTATCACATTGGGGCGTTTTCGATGCGCCAAATCACCGTGTGGCGATGAATTGTGTGAGGATATTCATGTTGGGCCCCATAAGTGGTATGAGAAAGTGAAGGTTACTGAGTTGCACGCATAGAAGTCTTCGCCATATCGGTATTTGCGTAACGGTCTTGGGAATGGTTCTGCAGTTGGTCGAAAGCACGACCTTTTTTGAGTCTGGTGGTGTTCAGAGAACCCTTGAAATAGATTATCGCCTGATAGTGCCACATTTGGAATACTTAGTGTGAATTGCTGTAGACATGCTCAAGTCATACCTAGATGGATTCAACTTGCCAAACGGTTTCACAACACGTCTGCCGCCCTAAACCACTCCAGGCATGACATATCAAAGGAATATAATGCAATTCCAATGAGAATAAAGCCACACTTCGTTTCCCAAGACTTGAGTCGAGGCCTGAGGCCTGCGGCCTTGAGGGCATGTTGTGATGGTGGTCGTGAGGAAAGCCGCGGAATTACCTTTTTCCTCCTCCACCTTGTAGCTCAGCAGGCGGGAAACCTGCTCATCTCGTTCAACGCAAGTTCCACATCCTCATCAACAAGGCCTTATGCCCTTCCATCCCGCTGCTAATACATATCTATCTCATTCTCAGACCTGGCGCATCTCTTTTGCGAGGTTCTTCTCGTCCTCTTTCCCATAGCGTTCCGCCAGCTCACTCCCTCGAGCACCACCCACACTCTACCTCCTTCAGATCCCAACACGGCAAACCAGGATCGGTTACTGCTCGAGTCAAGCCCAAAAGTCGACAACTTCCTCTGCGAGAGTTTTCATGCGCGTCACTGGTCTTTTGGGTGCAATGTAAGGATGCAAAGTTAAGCTGCATAGAGAACTGGTCCCTTGGAATGAGATTAGAGCCCACGTAAGTCTCCTTTGCCTGGTCTGACCAGCGTATGGACTAATGCTATTCCAAGACGACGACTTCAGCCAAGGGCAAGAACACCCGGCGCATCTCGATGAGGGGTACGAACCCTCAAGGCCTCAAGAACGAGCCCTGGCTATTGGAAGACTCGCATTGGCTACACGTAGGACCGGCTAAACCTCTCTCAATGCTCACTCCTGAGGGTAGCAACGGAGAATACACTATCTTCCCGAAGCGTTGTTTGGGTCCCCATGATCTCGCCGCTGCTTTTGCCCTGAAGCGTCTGGTATGGCAGTGGTGTAATGTCTTTAATTAGAGGCGGATTTTCTGCGAGGTCAGTCGTCGAGGAAAGGGGTACATTGGGATTGGGAAGGCGCTGAAGAGATACCATGCACGAGTTCTTCTATCCTGACACTACTGGCGCACCAAGACATCGTCCCCGAAATGTATGTTTTCTTTCTTATCCATAACTCTCGCCGGGTCCCTAATCTGAGTTTAGTAGATGTTCGGTATAGGTGCATCGAGGTACAAACCACCAATGCAAATGAAGGACGAGCTACATCACATCACAAGACACCACCCTGAACATCTTCCCGGCAGGAGTGACACTAGTGTGTGCGCCCTTCGACGCTGTCACTCTGGCCCAAGGAGCCGTTGTTACCATCGGATGCATCACCAGTATTGTTTCATTTCGGTGTCGCGTTTCTGGCCGTCGAGGCTTCGAATCGGAGGGACTGGAGTGCCGTTGGAGTATGGTACGGAAAAGGTGTCTTGTTCGAGATATAGGCGCCGTGATCAACAGCAATGAGTGAGAGGCGCATATCATCGTGACCAAGGTAATGCAAAAACTTGTGGTCTTCGCGGTCAAATAGCTCATGACTATCTTCTGGCTAGGACACCATCCAACCCAGCTTTACTTGGCGAATGGATCGGGCAAATGGATCGGTCAACAACCCCGGTTTTCCCTCCGGTTCATGTAGCCTGTCTCGTGGACGGGCTCTTAAGATATCAAGCACCGAGCTATACTATCGTCGCTCTCCTCGCTACCGGACAATCTCCCCTACACCAATGCTCTTTACTATTCGACTCCTTGGTACAGGTCGTCGACGTTGAGCTTTACGCACTCGACCTATTCCATGGAATACCCGCCATACCTACAACTAAATGACAAATAACCCGTCTCGCGTATCTCCCGAGCGACTAGGTCGAACTAGGATGTAGATCAGGCGACGAAGGGGATGAATGGAGAGTATGTTGGGGTCAAAAGTGGGCAGCTTATGCATAGGTGGCGGCGCTTGGAGAACAGTTTTAGCGAAAAGCGTTCCGCCTGTACTTGAAAGCTTCGATACCTTTTCCTACTGCCTTTACCCATTTCGTTCCCGCATTCTTCGTTACTTACCCCCTCTAGACTCCCCGAACTATTACTTTCACCTTTCTCTGGTACGCAGGTGGCCCTGTCTTCTGCTCTACACCTTACTATTTCGCGTGTATCGTCTTGATCGACCGGGTGCGATGGTCTAGATCGTCGCCTCCTAATGTACTTATGTTATTCTGTTGCGCAAAAACTGGGTATAGAACACGAATTCATAAATACATTGAAAACCAGTAGAGAAGAAAGGAATGAAGAAACACCAGGAACGCAGTTCTCCCAATAACTCCGTTGGCACTGCATCACGCAATTGCAAAGGTCACCTTCGCATTTCCCGCTCGCTCCTCCCCGCCTTCCATACCACCTTCGGAATTCGGGGCAATCGATAATACCTGTGCCTGAGAATAGACGGTGCTCGTCCCCCCGGCACCTCGCTGTGCTGGCTGACTTGTAAAGCGTATCTCGGAGACAGCTTCCTGCGTACTTTCGATGTTCATCCCAAGTTTCGCCCGGACCATGATAAGGGTTGGCGCAATTCCCTAAAAGTCAAATTGTAATTAAAGAATTGAAGAAACGCCAAATCTCACTTACAGCGCTGAGGACAACTAGAGGGAACGGGTCAAAAATATACTTCTCGGGCGGTATGGTGTTCAAAATGACGAGATCTACCACATTCATGAATGGATAGATCATTCCAGACTCGAGTCTGCAAGAAGAATTAGTGAGAATATCCAATCCAAAAGGTGGGGTATCTCACATGAGTCTGGAAATGGACTGAACAAGCTTGTCGCTTGTGTAAACACCTTGAGCATGGATCTGCCGGTGAATCCACCAAATACGTCCAGCTACGTATGTGAGATGCTGTCAATCATGGAAAATAACTATATGTCGAGACACGCACCAGTCAGTAGAGTAATGACGAGGTTGTGACAGCACTGGCGATGAGGTATGCGTCTTCGACGATCGGCTCGAGCACCAATAAACTTGAGGCATTCGGGTTATGCGTGGCAAGGTTGGCTATCCCAATTGATTCCAGAATATAACTGGCGAAACCACAAGCTTTGGGTGTCCTATGCCATCAGTTAAGCCAAAGTTGAAATGCAATGCGCGCACCGTTGATGATGGTCGAGGCCATGATCAGAGGAACGGCGACTAACTTGTTAGAACCCCAGATGATATAGCACCGATGAATCTAAAATCCAGACAGGAATCAATGGCCATGGATAAGATGGAATTTTAATGGCGCAAACCAGCATCCACTCTGCCGCAACACTGACAACTTGCGTCAGGAAGCACAGAACACGCAGCAAAAAGAGTACTTACTTGAGGAAAACAGCCAAAAATCCTTCAGCCGAGCTAGGTGACAAAGAATCAGAGCCGAAGGACGGATCGGATATTGCAGTTATTACCTGCCAAGTCTCCTCTGAAGGTCATCGTAATTCTGGTAGCGTTCGAATAGGTCGTAATCTTTGTTCTTAACGACATTGAAGCGAACAACGGCACCGTTGACATAATAGACAGTGTAGGTGGCCACAAATATCATCGACAACAGAAATAAAACCACAGTGAGGATAGAGTAAAGTTTGCCATTTTGCCTTTCGCCAGTTTGATTACGACTACGCATCATGTAGACGTATATCCCAAAGAGCAGCACATATATACCTAATGAAAGATCATTATATGCTTAACCAAATAACTTGAAATGGCGACTGCAACGTACCGTAGGCGAAGTACATGGCCTGATACAATGGAATGCATTTCAGCCAGTGCTGACGACCACAGTAGTACACACTGATAGCAGTATACTCACCGACAGAGTAGAGATTGGATAGTTCACAGTTTGTCGGACAGAAAGGTAGGTAACGTAGTTTTCAGGAATTGTGGAAGACATCGCTGTCATGAGAAGGGAAGCGGCTAAGCATAATTTATAGCTTCATCGCTCACGACGCCAATGTTGTTACCATAGCTGCAAGCTCAATTTTCATCCGCGTATCATATTGTTCATCGGTCCAGTTGGCACCGCAATAGATGAACAGATGAAAACCATGAGAAATTTTCCGAAAAGAACTGTGTATGTGCACCCGGCGTGATGCCCGCAACGTATCAGATCACGAAAGGAGAGGTAGCTCGAACACGTACTGGGATTTCGAAATCGCCATATAAGTAGGGGCGCTATCAAACATTCTGAAACGGTTCACCGTCATGACAGAAGGAATCCCAAATGTTCTCTTCCCACATCCGACGTAGTGTATAGATATCATCGTGCTTGAGCCTTGGGACTAGCTCAATAGCTTGGTGACACAAGATTGAAGCGAGAATGATAAAGGGTAAGGTTACGAGTCTGTGATTGGTTGAAATCACTGATAGCACGACCCTTGCCGTGTCCAACGGGTCTGTGAAGGGTTGAGAAACACACATTTCGGGACAGTGAGCCCGTTCTGTTGGACTACAGTGATGAGAAGCATATTCTTTAACGTGGGTTACACCATCTATAGACAACGACATCAGCTTGAAGAATTAAGATTTATATCCATAAAACTTTGCAAATTGCGACCCACGCACAAATTAATCAAACGTTAACGCTCCCTCGGGCCTCTCAGGTCCTATTTCAACTCGCCCCAACCTCTTTCGTATTGCCCATCGACGACTGGCTGCCATTGATTCATTGACTGTGCCTCAGTTTAAACACCACGGGCTTCGCTGAACAGCATTTTTCGTCAAAACTGAGGTACAGTGAACGTTTCCGCCGTGTGCAGAGTTGAGGACATGGTTGTGTACATGGTGGTTGCAGGGAAAGGCGCCTAGCGAGCTGCAAGATTACTTTTTCCGAAGCTTCTTCCGACACCATCACTCTCCGTTCCTCGACAACGAACCACAACGAATCGTGTATTTTTCCTCTTCTCAGCTCTGAAGACGACCTTCGTGGATGACTTACCGACGTTATGATTCGTGATTTCTTTCCTCGTAGGCCCAGGCCCATCGACACCCCATCGTTTCTCTCCCCAACTGTTCCCGAAATCATGCCACGTCCGTAGCACAACACCCCAAATCAAGTTTAACCTTTGGATACGGAATGTGAAGCTGATTATAGCAGCGGAAGGAGAGCGTAAACACTGTTGAGTGTGGAAACCAAGCTCAGGTCAACTGGATTTAGTGCACCGTGATTGAAATTCAACCATGTGCGCTGTCTTCCTTCTCGGCTTCCTCAGGTTCACTAATTCGCGTCTACTAGACCTTCAATGCATCTATCAGGCACGAGAAAAATACACCACCCTGAGCCTCAAGATCACCATTCCTGTATTTCTGCACGCTGGAGTTCCTTACACCCCCAACACTGACTTTGACACCAGTACCAAGACTAGCGGCACCATCTCGTATTCCTAGCACCGTCTCATCATTGATGTCGTGTTTGTATCTCGGTCTGGATACGGAGAATTCTGCGTGGATTCATACATTGGACTTGGTGGGCGTAGAGACTTTGAGAGGCTACGTTGATGGAACATGATACGGAAACGGTGTCTTTCTCGAGGTAAGTGGTCAGAGTTAATGCAAGACTACGTCGTGATAGCATAGCTCATTACTATCTCTTGATCCAGGAAAGCCCAATGCCCACATCCAATACTCTTAATATTAATGTTGCTGGTATCTAGGTGCTTCGGTAATGGGACAGCCTGCAGCTGCGAATGGCTAGATTGCTCCTGTTCAACCTTTCCACAGCAAAGCCAAAACTATTGGCGCTCCCATATTCGCAATCCTCGGGTTCGGGGTGCTCGAGGATTCGGACGTTCGCCGTCGAATTTAGCTCTGAGAAAGTCGGTCATGCGGCGTTTCGGAACGCGGCGACTACACCGCGCAATAACCGTTGCGAATGTTCCTTTGTAACTGGACAATTTCATCTCATACATGTGTAACTGTACTGGAATAGCAACATGAAAACAAAACGATGTGCCACGAACAAGAGTTTATGCGCTCAACCCCTCTGTCTTCAAAACAAAACCGTTGTTCTTGAGCACCGGTCAGAATCAGGTCCGAGAGATCCATAGCGTGGGTTTCGGCTGCTCTAGCCACTTTTCACACAATTGTGGAGGCTTCCTTCGAACTTCCGGCTCGCTCTTCGTGATCTTCAACACCACCCGAATTCGGGACAATCGAAAGGATCTGTGCTCGAGATCGAGCAGTGTTCCCTCCAAGCCCTTGCTCGTTATCGGTGAAGCGTATGTCAGAGATGGCCTCCTGCATACTACTTTCGACATTCATCCCAAATTTCGCTCGAACCATAATCAAAGTCGGGGCCATTCCCTATCAAAGGTTTTAGTAACAGGACATGAAGAAATATCGAGTTTCTGCCTTACAGCACTGAGAGCAACCAAGGGTGCAGGATCGAAGGATATGTTTTCAGGCGCTATGGTGTTGACGATAATCAGATCTACCAAGGTCGTGATCGGATAGATTATCCCAGACTCGAGTCTAGACGGAGAATCAATGAGTATGGTGTACAGTGTTCAAGTGAGACCGGCTCACATGAACCTAGAAACCGATTGAATGAGTTTATCGCCTCTTTGAACACCCTGAACTTGTCTGTGAACCCACCAAATGCGCCCAGCTATAGATGTGAGGTGCTATCAGCTTTGGAGCAGGACGCCACGTCAAAGCATGGCGTACCAGTCAATAGAGTAATGACGACGTTGTGGACAGCACTGGAAACAGCATATGCATTTTCGAGCTTGTCCTCGATCATCAACAGATCCCCAACATTCGAATCGAGTGACGCCAGAGTGCTTATACCAACCGATTTCAGGATAGAGCTAGTAAGACCGCAAGCTGTGGTCTTTAATATTAGAATCTGTACGAAAGCTGAAAGAGGTGACGCGCACCGTTGATGACAAACGAGGCCACGATCAGAGGGGCCGCAACTACCTTACTGGAGCCCCAGATGAGATAGCATCGATGGATCTGAAAATTAGACAGGGTTAGTGGTCTTGCTCAAATGTAATGGCACAAACGAGCATCCACTCCGCCGCAATACTAATTTTATAAGCCCTGTCAGCTTACGGGCGAGTAAGGAATATAACAGGGGACTTACTTGAGGAAGACGGTAGTATACATTTCGGTTGATCTAGGTGAGTGCACAACAAAGAATCAGCGGTGAATAGCACAGTATATGACCAGTATTACAAGCCAAATCTCCTCTCAAAGTCGTCAAAAGTCTGGTATCGCTCGAATAGGTCGTAATCTTGATTCTTGACAACGTTAAATCGAACAACGGAAGCATGGCCTGTGTAAACAGTATAGTTGACCACGAAGAGTGTCGAAAGCACGAAGAGAGAGATGGCGAGCTTGAAGTAGAGGTTGCTATGTCGTCTTTCGCTAGTTCTATCGCGGCTGCGTGTCATGTAGATGTACGTCCCGAAGAGTAGAACGTAAAGACCTACAGAAAGAATTAGGTTATCCTGGCACGCCGTATGTCGCCCGGAACGTACCGTAGGTAAAGTACATGGCCTAATGCGTGGAAAATTGGTTGAGCTCAGTGGTGTGGTCACTAATTGGCATGATATACTCACCGAGAAAGTAGAGATCGGGACAATGATAGTCCTTTCAACAGAAAGGTAGGGAACATAATTGTCAGGAACTGTGGACGACATCGTCGTTATGGTAGATGGTAGGGGATCTACAAGGGGGGTTTATAATGTTATTGCGCACTCCAGAAACCTTTGGGGCTGGATCGCGAATGATACTTATTCAAACTATTCATCAGATGGTGTGTCTGATGTCATGTGCCATCCTATAGGAACTCAGGGCATGAGATTGATATTGTACCTGGAAATACCCAAGTGTTTGTGTTAGTGGATTTGATGCTATTGAAGTCTGGACACGTGCTATAGTCACCATAGATGATATTGCTATATTGAACACTCAGTTAAGCTTCATTAGTAATAAGTATATGAACAACACGCTGGAGGAGCTGGACGGCGGTCCTCAACAACGAGCGTCCCATGGATTGATCATGCGCTGTCCCATAGGAAGTGCTCCTCCAGATACGCTAAAGATAAGGCATTGAGACAGGTCCATCAGCGGGTAAACAACCAGACACCGACCGAGTCATTGAATCCAACCCAAATCCATCCGTCTTACTGTGAACAATCCAGGAACCCGTTGAGGCAGAGTCGCGAATTATATCAACTTCTCGTGTCACTGCGGTCTTCGCCGACAGAGTTTGGGACCCCATTTGATGTGGCGTTCCGAAAAGTGCTGTCGAAATACAGTTGTCCTTGGGTCGTGTCAGCATATGTCTCAGGCAAAGATGATGGAAAAATAACACACATCCATTAAAAGCGCTGGTGAAATGGCGGTGTCGTGGAAGATTTGAATAGACGGTCGAGTTTGCTCTCCTACTATCGTAGCTCGAAGATCAGTTTTGCTGACCATGAATCATATGCTAGTATGCGAGAAGAGCATGTTCCGAAGGTGCTTCAGGTCAGGGAAATGAGCGAGCGCCTGAGCTTTGTCGCCATTAAGTAATGTCGCTCGAAGCTGCGGGTATGAACTTGTTTAGTCGACAATGGATTTAAGCCTGATGAATGACAGCCGTGGTCAACTGCTATAGAGGAGAGAGAACATGCCTCTATTGCTATCCAAATGGAAAGCAAGTCTTCTTGAGGCGTTGTGATTTGGGAATAGTGACACCGACAAAAGGTTTCCAATTTGGAGTCGCAGAACGGAACAGCTATCATGGTGCGGTAATTACACGATATTTATTGCTTGATTTTAATCAATTCCTGGTCCTCGTATCATTTGGTAACACCGCTGATACCTTGAGTTGGCTAAGACGCCGGTAGGTGTACTATGAGTCACGGGCGTCGGGTTGGCCTATGTTCAGCGAGGCGTGGCGAACGGACTACTCTATGCGATCGCACTAGTCAATACAACAAGCAAATTAGGGATGACATTGAAGACATACGAAGCCGTGAGCAAGATAAGGCTGAGGCGTGAAACAGTTTGTGTAACGGTGGGAGTCAAAAGAAAGCCTGGCTTGACCCTAACCACAAAGCGCGGCCCAATAGGCCCCAATGCGTTCTGGCGTCCTCTGTCCGCTTTTCCTGAGAAGACGACACCAACCGCATCCCAACCGGCGGTGGCAACCGCAGCATGATACATCCGTATCAAAGCCTTCGCAATAACCTTCTACTCCATCCCATATCCTGGACCTCGGAGCAGCATTGGGAACGCTGTTTCTACCATCATATTTAAACTCAGTGCATCTCTTTCTCGAAGCCCACCGAGTAGATATCATCCTGAACCTCTCCGGCTCACGTTCTTGAGCTCTGCTAAAACCTACAATGTCACATTCCCTCTTCAAACGCCCGACGGCACAGTACTCATACTCAGGTCAATCCCAAATTCCAAAGCTCGATATCTTTTGGTTGACTTTCTCCAGACGATTTAGAACTTTTTCAACCGTCCGTCTAGGCGGTAACTCGTCTTTTGGGGTTCTTCTGCTCGTATGGATATGTAGAAGGGTTGAAACTTGGATGGCTGGATGGGTAGAGGACGTGTAGTGCTTTTGATGATATGAAATGGAGGGCGCTAACACTCGGCCTAAAACACATGTAAGCTTCCCTTGTTTGGTCCTACCGGGCCAAGTTGTGGACTCATGAGCGCTATTCCTTCAAGTTAAAAGACGAGCCCAAGTGCAAGACATTGAAACGTCTGGTACAGGATGAACAGCCCTGTTGGAAAGAGACAATATTGGTGGAGGACGGCCTGTATTAGTTCACCACAGGTACGTGCTTTCCTACGCTTAGTTTCGGTGTCACAATACTCAAATCACAGGTTAGCGTGCACACATTGACCTGAACATTGTTCAGACCAGCAACTCGCCATTCAAGAGCTGCCTCCGCGGATTAGACGCTTTTTCACTGCATACAATACTCCACCTTTCCTCATGTCTCTTTGCTCCGAGCCAAGATACTATAGGTTCGGGATATCGGGAAGGACTCCGCGGACCCGGGGCGTTCTATCGAGATAGGGAACAGAGGTAGTGAAGAGAGATGAGCAGAGTGCATCCTCGGGAACATAGCCATTGCCTCGCGATGTCGAATCGAACAAGGGCCCCGCCTCCAAGGTTGCGGGCTTGGTTCTTGGCTAACGAGGCTTGACGCGAGCGTTGATCAGCAATTGGGCGTGCGGGAGCCTTCAAATCGAACGCGCGAATGATCTGTCTCATTCGAAAACTAAATCACCTCCCTGCCTTGACTCCATTGGCGCTCCGCTTTCCATATTCCGGACTGCCAGGGTCAGCCAAACA
Organism: Paramarasmius palmivorus; assembly: GCA_037176845.1. Taxonomy (NCBI): domain Eukaryota; kingdom Fungi; phylum Basidiomycota; class Agaricomycetes; order Agaricales; family Marasmiaceae; genus Paramarasmius; species Paramarasmius palmivorus. The sequence continues at coordinate 26,406 of JAYKXP010000227.1, read as the reverse complement.
TCTCAACGATAGTCTCTCTCTGCCAATACTTCTTCCCTCCGTTGATCATCGTACCACGTCCTGAAACGGAGAAGAGCAGTGTTAGCCAGGAATCCATTGGACTGTAAAACTATCATCCTTTTGTTGTCCTCGTAGCTTGGACTACCATCTGTGCACGCCGTCAACCGTTCAGTGCCACTTTTCTCCGTGTCATGTTGGTTATAAATGCTGTCTCGTCACAATACAGAGAATCCATGGCACTGACTGCGTGAAAAGGCTATACCAAGCCACTGAGGGTCCGGGATCTGGCATAGTTCAATATAGACCTGAGCGGACCTTGTATGACGATGAAAGCATGTATACTACTGCCACTATGTAGTTCGGCCTGGATATTCCTACTGGCAGAACACCAGGCCACGGATAATAAATACATTGAAAAAATATAGACCCGTCCTGCCCATTGGCACCATATACTCCATCACACAATTGTGGGTGTCCTTCCCATTTCCCGCCTGATCTAAGTCGCCAGAGCTCCTCGCAATCGAGAGGACCTGCACCTGAGATCGATCATTGGGTGGTGGTTGTTTGTCCAAGCCCTTGCCATGCCGGCTGGCTTGTGAATCGGATATCGGAGACAGCTTCTCGCAGACTTTCGACATTTTGGCCGAGTTTCGCCCGGACCATAATCAAAGTCGGGGCAATTCCCTGGTGTATCAAGTCAGGACATTGAAAAATAATGAGTTTATCCCTTACAGCACTGATGAGGACTATGGCGAACAAGTCAATAGGGAACTTTTTGAATGGTATAGTGTTCGCGATAATCAGATCCACCATGGTCACAATTGGATAGATCATTCCAGACTCAAGGCTGTCACGGAAAGAATTGGTAAGAGTACTTACCCAATAAAAGGCAGGGTGTCTCACATGAATCTGGAAATAGACTGAACGAACTTGTCGCTTGTGTAAACACCTTGCCCACGGGTTTCAAGTTGCCGGTGAACCCACCAAATACGTCCAGCTACGTATGTAGGGTGCTGTCAGTGATGGAAAACGGCGATACATGGAGACACGAGACACGCACCGGTCAGTAGAGTTATAATGATATTGTTTACAAGAACGCCTATATCATATGCGACTTCCAAAACCCTCTCGATCTCCAGTAGATTTACAGCGCTTGGAGTGTCGGTAGCGAAGTTGGTTATCCCAATTGATACCATAGTACAACTAGCAAGGCCACAAGCTTTTGGACGTCCATGTCATCAATAAATCAAGCAAAGGCTCAAAGACGCACCATTGATAAGGACTGAGGATATGATCAGAGGAACAGCAACTAAGTTGTTGAAACCCCAGATGAGATAGCACCGGTGGATCTAAATTCGGATAGGAATCAATGGATCTTGATCCAATGTGATGATACGAACCAGCATCCACTCCGCCGCGATACTGGCATTGACAACTTGCATCAGATAATGGGAACATGAAGTACAAAGAGGACTTACTTGAGAAATTCGGCAACGAATAGTCGAGTTGAGCTAGGTGAGTCCGCGACAAAGAGTCAATGTTGTTGCAGATCAAGAGAAAAAATGCACGCATTACTCGCCAAGTCTCCTCCAAAAATCGTCGTAGAACTGATATCGTTCGAGTAGACTGTAATCTTCATTTTTGACAACATTGAAGCGAACAACGGCACCATGGACGAAGTAGGCGGTTTGGTTGGCCACGAAGATCGTCGACAACCCAAATAAAACCACAGTGAGGATAAGGTAGAGGTTTTTATTACGCCTTTCACCAGTTTGAATGCGACTACGGATTATGTAGATGTAAGTCCCGAAGAGCAGCACATAGATACCTAACGAATCACTGTTATATCCCTGACTAAATAAATGGCGACTACAACGTACCATAGGCAAAGTACATGACCTGTTACGATGAAATACACTTCAGCCAAACTTCAGCACGCGCTGACGGTCACAGCGATATGCAGTGAAACCAATATACTCACCGACAGAGTAAGAATCGGTAAAATGACAGCCTGCTCAACAGAAAGATAGGCAATGTAGTTGTCAGGGATTGTGGACATTGCTGTTATGAAAGGGGGAACTTGAACTTCTGGGCATATTTATAGCTCCATGGAATACCCTCAACCTGATGTTGCCGCCCTAGATGCAAGCTCAGTATGCATCCGGATATCGTATTTTCTGTTGATCCAGTTGGCACTGCGATAGATGAACAGATCATTTTGTCGTACTAGAATCCGCGAGATTCCGGAAAGCAGTGTACATAGATGGGGTTTATGTCATACCTGTAACATGACAGATCATGTCGGGAAAGAACTTGAGCGATGAGAGACAGTTCGAACACCTAGTGCTTGGGACCCACGGCTGTGGCACCACTACCCACCTGGCAACCTTCCGGTGTGTAATACTAAGTACTACTTAATGCTCGGAACAGGGCTTAACCGAGATAGCACAAAAGCTGCGAGAATCGGGAACTTTCACGACCGAGCACTGAGTTCTAGTATCATTGAACACGATGATCACTCCATTGTGAGTCGTCCACGAACCTGTTACGAAGGGAGCACCCTAATCATCGCCGATCTTTGAGCTATGCATGCAGCAGCAGCGTTTGTTGATGAAAATCCATACATGATGGGATACAATCAACGTTGTGAAGCCACCGTTTGACGTGTGACCGTGACCATGCGATAAATGATGTACTTAGATATATCCGAGCCTTGAGACCAGTTCAGTAACTCGGTAACAATACCAACTGTAGTCCTCGACCCATAGGGGTTTTTATGTTGCGAAACACCTACAGGACAACATCATTAGCATGAGGAACTCGGTAATGTCGACATGCACACCGCCTTGCGACCACACATATACCAATCCAAGATACCTAGGGCTCCTCCGACGGGTTCTACTATTTCGGCTCATCACAAGTGCAAAAGGTCTGCTCATCGAACCACAACTGCTTCTTAGCTTCAATACAACGAAACCTGTCGATTGATGGCACACGCACATTGTAATCAAATGCAAGCTTGTCAAAATTATTGGCAAATGTAGCAAACAGTCTTGTCGACTATGGATCTGAAGTCAACGAGCTTGAGCAGGGAGAGGGACATAATTTGCGTACTAGATGCATGACTTGGCCAACACTGCATCTTCTTCAAAGGCAGCTTCCGCCGTAAAGTTCCCCTCAACCTACTCCATCTATTGTGCGAGAGCCAAGGTCGAGGGTGTTAAAGATATCTTCGGAACAATCTGCCGACTCGTTTGACATGCTCAGTGGTGATCATCATTGCTACTCGATACTCCGGGCTGATAGGGCAGAAGATGTGTTGCAGGGTGCGCATATTGGCGTGGTAACAGAAAACAGATAGTCATTTTCTTTCGTCGCTATCATTGTGACCGTCAACTATGGATTTGAAGCTGACGAAGAGAAAACAAGCTTCAGTTAAATTTGGCCATCTGCGACAGAATGAGATATATGACATTCAAGTCGAGTCGACGCATGAACTCAGCTTGCAATGTTGCTTGGTAGAATCTGGCCGAGGCCTCCGAGACGTTGACCCCAAAGTCGAACCTAGAGTTCTTAAGCTTCCGGAGGCGATTGATATTATGAGAACAAAGTCAACCTTAGTATTCCTCTAAGAGTTCAAAGACTTGAGGGCGTGGTTAGCGTGGAACGAGAGGTGATTATGATTGTGGTGGTCGTGAGGAAAGCCGCGCGCGGAGCTGCTTTTTCCGGTTCTGGGACTCCCCGTGTCCAGCTTATATAAGCATAAGCGCCCAAATTCCTCTCCCAAAGCTTGATCACCATCTTTTCGAGCTCTTCGTAGCTTTAGTGAAAGCTTCGCAGGTCCCATAAATGTATATGTGCTTAAATTAGATGCTGAGGCTAATTTGGCAATAAAATTGTGTGCAGAGCATATCAAATCCACACCTTTGAGGCACTGGGTGCAGCGAGCCACTAATGCGTGTTATATGCTCGCCCAGTCTTCCCTTGTCCCGCCGAGAGGCTCCCGGCCGCATTATATCTCCTCAAGGGACACTGCTAATGTGAGAAGACACCTCCCAGCATCACTGAGGGCCGTTAACGTTTGGGTTCTTTGACCTGTTGATTTAACCTATTCTCTTACTCTTCCTGAGTAACGGGGTCTCTGAAATGGATGTGTACTAACTTGGAAAGTTTATCTCTCGTTTTCAGCCGCTCGAGAGATACAAACCAGCATACAAAGGGTCTAAAGCAGTATCTGGACGCGTTGGCGCCTGGTGACGCGACGTTAGCGCGCGCGTCACCTTTGTTCACACGATGTCTTTGCCTCGCCTTCACCAAAAATATCGACTTTCGCTAAACTCCCTGTATTCCAAAACCAAAGTGCTAGAATAAGGGAGGAACGATACCTATTCAATCTGTTCAACTTTTTTTGTGAAAATTCTTGCTCAAAACCCAGCAAATCTCAAGTTAGCCCCTAAATTGCCTCACGAAGTCATCACAACGCCATCCCCCGAACTTACACAAGAAATTCCGGGAAAAAAAGTTGAACAAATTGAATCTGATACCAACTCCAATGCCTCCAGCAATTTGCTAACCCAGAAACGAGGATGGAGAGAAGACGAGATTTTGGGATAGGTTTTTGGCCAGTTCAAAATAAGTACAAACAAAGGACCGCTCGCGGCAATTGCGCACCTCCACCGGTTCCTACTATCGATCAACCCGAAGTGCAACGGGGAAATGTCATTACCGTAAAACTTTCTCATCACACCGGCTTTCCTCCCAGTTTTTGGTACAGGAACTCAACATATATATGTCCTACATCTCCATGAGTTTGGGAATTTTAGCATCTATTTTGCGTGTTACCAGAAGGGCACAATGCGGAACCTTAGAAGTGCAACGCAAATGCAAAGATGCCGCGCGCCAGCTTCCGACCCCAATGCGCCATCCTCAAGACATATTTCTACTTATAAAACACAGGTCGATGTTCATTGGTATCATAGCAATGTATCCCTTAATTTTTGTAGCAGTACGATAAGTGTAGCGAGCTTGAAAAATCAGGCGCGTCAGGTAGTCTCGAAACCAGACACTGCGATACTTTGATGACAGTCGATCAAAGTACTGGGGGCAGCCGCGGCAGGCAACTCCCACGAAGTCATACGCGCGTGAGCGTAAAAAGTATGTGGGCTCAAACCACATTTTTACACAAAGATTATACTGTCCCTTGGTAGAGTACTGCATAATATATTTTGAAATAAATTTGTGCATGGGAAGGCGACTTCATCAAATGGGGGACAGTCTTCAAGAGCGTCGTGACATTTAGTTTCACACGGTTCCTTAGAACCGTCTTCCATCATCACTATACTAGTCGACATGCAGTTCTGGGGAACTGCCTCTGGTGGGTAGAGACCGCGATGGGATATGCATTGCCGTGCCATGGGTATGTTGGTATGTGCAGGTACGTCCTCATTGACAACACTATAAAGCTTAGCTCATACCGTTCTAGAGAACTACCAGTGTGTTCGCAGTTCTGGAGCACTGTTCTCTCGTTGGGGTCGCGTTGACGGTTTGGAAGAACTGGCCACCAGTCAGAAGGCTATTACTGGCCTATAACCCAGCTCACATGAACCATACAGACTATCATCGCTGCGATCCATGAGAAGGACACTTCGTTGCACCACCAGAACTCTTGCCTTGCTACGGCTCTCGTCAACTGAACCCTCTACCTTCACTTCTCGAGGCTCCTTAGAGCTGCCACGACGTGTCTCGCTCATCAGCCTTCGATATTTCGCCGACTCATTCTATCACAGTTCTCCTGAACTTCATCTCGACCTTTCGCCTGTTGATGAATCGGTTCGCCAAAACCGCCATACCATCACGTGCGCCCTATGGCGGTTCATCAGAACTTTTGCTCACCCAGGACTCGCGACACAGTTCACCAGAACTCCCGTCAACACTACCCTTCCCCCACGGCTCCTAAGAACTGCACTCGTTCCTCAGGCCTTCTGCACGGTTCCTATGAACTGTCCTCCTCACCTGAATGCACTGACCGTTCACCAGAACTGTTCGCCACCAGACCCGGCATTCACCGTTCTTGTGAACCGTCCCTTAACACCCACAGTTCGCGAGAACTGCCATATTCACATGTCTTCGACAACGGTTCTTTAGAACTGTCGCTATCAGTTTACCAAGACTGTCTGCTCATTGAGCCCATCCGACAGTTCTTGTGAACTACCTGTACTGTCTGAACTCGACAACAGTTCTACAGAACTACGCCCAATCACGTGCCGTCTCATTGTTCAACTTCACGAACACGCTCGCGGACCTTAACCCGATCTCTGTCCTCAAGTTCTTTCACTCTACCATCTATGCCCAACGTGCCAAATCTTCCTTCCCAGCCGCTTCTCAGTGGTATGTTTGTAGTTTTCTCCTTCAAAACTCTTTGAAAAGACTAATCAAAATTTCCAGATGTTGAGGGACATTTACTTGACATTCAGGATGATCCAATTCGTGAGGAGGCACTACGTCTTCGTGCCACCCTCAACAGTAAGCCTGTACGCTAGCATTGACAGTGACATTCCCTGATCCAATATTTACAGAAATCCACTGGCATAATGGCCGCCTTCGATTTCATCAAATGAGAGCCGACATACATCTCGCATCCATGGAACAAGCGGCTGCGCATGCAGAGGAAGCATTTGGTGTGTACTTAACCCTGGTCAACGAATGGATCACTAAAAATCTATTCAGGAATGCTTTTACAGCACATTTCGAAGCTATCATTCGACGAAGATGAGGACACTCTTCGCCGGGAATCGTTCACCACTGCCATGTCGAGACCCCCATCTGCCGCGAGCACTTCCTATACCGATACCGATTTCGACGAATTGGCGGGCACAGTTCCCTTAACTCCTTCAGGAGGGCACGTTCAGGCACCTCCAGACAGTTTGAAGCAGCCAGAGATCCGAGAGCCTATACCCTCGACGACGGCACCTCCAGACAATTCGACCCAGCCAGAGGTCAGAGAGCCTATTCCCTCGACGACGCTGAAGAGACCAAATGGCAAACCCGTACCAACCAATGTGACGGCACCGGTTGGACAAAGTTCATTGACCAAGATAACATTTGGTACTCTTCCGGGCCAGCAACCACTCTTCCAGGGGTTCTCTCCTTCTTCTCCCCTGTATGCCTTTTCATCTACCAAAACTGCAGTATCCGCCGAAAACCCACTATCACAGGACAGTATTTCCGTAACGTTGGCCCGCACCTCCATCAAGACAAATACCGCCAACTTCTCGCAGAAGACCCCAGGCATTTCGTCAAAAAACAAGGTATTCCTTCTCCTCAATGATTCAAACGGAGAGCCCCGAATATGTACCACACGGTTGGTGCTTCACTTGACTTGTCGAATTCACGTTGCTAATGTTCGGACTCTTCAGTGCTGAGGCTGATACGGCTAAGGGACAATCAGTTCGAAGTACACTCCTGGCTTTCTCCAGTCGTGAAGACGCAGAGGCTGCTCGTCAAGGTTGCATAGCCTCCAGACTCCCGTTGTATCTCCAGGACCCTGCTTACAACAACGCCTGGTTTGCGGTGTTGAAAGGCCGAACACCCACGGTATGTCAACGGTATGTGACATGGCATTACGCGTGTTGGTGTGATACCAAACCTGACGTGCAATGGTTGCAGGAAAGACCTACTCAAGTCCATTGGCGTACAGTACTTGAAAGATCTCGAACGGAATGATATTATGTCTGCTTCCAAGGAGGAGGACGCCTGTTTGCTATATACTAATAGTCGCGCTGTATGATTGTAGTTACGAACTGGTTACGAAAACATGAGCGGAGCGGAGGTCCTTTTTGAATGCTATTACCTAGTTTAGATTTCTTGGCGGAGAAACACGGAATCATGACTGTGACTGTGGAGTGACGTGTGACATATAACTCCGTTACCAACTTCCACCACCAACAGTCCTCCTCAACTGTCCTACTGGTAGTTCCCCAGAACTCTCCGATGGTAAGCGACCGTATTCACCCAAATCGATAACCATGATCTCATTTGCATCAACAGGTACATTAGATCGTTGTCTGACGCTGTACATCTACATTTGCATTTTTTGTATTCGAACTCGATTCCAAACTGAGAGGTAATGCTTTATGAACAATATAGCTCTGTTCTGACGCATGTAACTCACAGGTTTTCGAATTCGCGACATTCCACTATTGCCACATTCACCCGCGCTCGAGTTTATCTTGTCGACTTCGCCGTCGACCTCCCCGTGTGTAGCCAAAAATGCAGCTGAGGAGCATTTCGTATGCCCTTTCGCATGGAATCGGTCTACCAAGAAGTGCGTCTTCGCGAAGAACTCGGGTTCGCGAGTCATGCAGTATGGGCCAAGTGCGCAGGCAAAGTCGTATATTACTCGCTTCGGAGCTCTTGGCCATCGAGTAACCATTGCGGAGAAAACATCGTTTCGGCCTTCACCTTTAGGAATGCAATGGAAACCGTAACAAATGCTATGTGGGCACCAGGCGCACATCAAGCCACCAGTCAGACGACGTTCACCGTAGGTGGAATAGTATTTTGAGCATTGTCCACCTCGCTTAATATCCTTTTCAGGCTCTTTGTCTCCTGTTATTCGAGGATATGCCGGCCTTGTTCGTATTTGGGGCATACCATAACAACACCCCGTCTCAATCATCGTCAGTATATCAACATTTTGAGTTTCCATATGCCTCTCACCTCACGCCAGTTATGCCCATTGCTTGTGCTATTTCGCATTCTTTCTAGGTTCTCAAGATTTCCTCTCATGAGAGTCGATAATACCTCCTCAGCACGTTTCGACATCCACTCGCACAGCTGCCGAAGAATCGTTAGGTCTTGTTTTGTACGGACTTCCTGCTCGCACACCAACATCAATGCAGGAATATCCACAAGTAAGGAAGCATTCGCCACAGTTGGAGTGCTCACAAAGCGCTTTAGTGATTCCAAACCAAGCGCGTTAACCATCTGAACGGCTGATTCATTTGCGCTCAGCTGTGGGTTCGTCAGTCCAACGTGGTACACCTAGCGTCATAACATTCGTACCTGTTCAAACAACATTCGATATCGACGTTGGGTCTTTCTATCCCTTCCCCGGCCAAATACCTCGTATAGTGCATTTGCGACCGGCTCGGCTCCTCCTTCGATCAGGCTTTTCACCACCTGCAGGAACTCAAAATCATTATGACGACTACCCCCATTCCCAGCCCCATCCCCACCCCGTATCTTAATCCAGTTCGCCAACTGCACGCGAGCATCATTCTTACTCACGATCCACTGTTGGCTGCTGTATCGTATCCGGTCTCGCGCTATTGCATCAGGTGGAATATGTGTCGGAGGCTGTAACGTGTCCTGTAGGTGTCGTTTTGCGAAGGACACTGTGACCCCATCCCATATCACTGTCTCTGGTGCTACACCGCATTCACGACAAAACATATCACCTGCCATATGCTGTAGCGAGGCAAACGCAAACCATGCCGCTCGGAACAGATCTTCCCCCACAAACTTGTCGCCCCGGCCTGTATATACCCTGGCGATAGTCAGGACGAAAGCGGCAAAGGGAGTCTCACTCCCGGTGTACCGGTTGGTGTACTCGTCTAATAGCTCGTGCGTGAACAACACCGAGTTGTTGAAATTGAAGATACCAACAGTTCGCAGGTCGGGTCCAATATAACATCTCTGTGCTGCAGGACAGGTCGGACAGAGCTGGACGGAGATTAAGCATTTTGCTTTTCTGGATAGAGTGTAGATGGTACACTCTCTCTGTAGTATGGGTGCTACTGGTTCAAAGTAGTTCTTTCCGCATGCGCTTCTTGATAGCTCGTCTAGACTCAGTAATGGCGGCAGCATATCTGAGGGAGAAGGTCGAGGATAGAGGATGGGATCTTCAGGCAGGCTTGCCCATGCTGGTGGCAGTATCGGAAGGTAAGATATGGCCCTTTCGTCTGTTGTACCGGCGTTGACAGGATCCACTATTGTAGCGTCAGCAGTATGATCTTCACCACATCTTCCGCGACTTACCCATGAACATGCTCTCTGTATCGTTCTCGTTGTCGCTTCCATCATCTTCCAATACCTCGTCCAGATTCCCCACCACTAGGTTGAACAACCTTCTTGCTTTCTTCATGTGTGCACAGCACCGTCCGGGACATTTTATGCATGTCCATTTCCCTCCGCCAGAATCTAGTCCTTCATAGGTGACTATCGTTCGGTTTCGCAGAGCTTCGGAATCTGTTCCGTAGGCCACAGAAAATCGATTGATCCAGGTCTCTTGTTGGGTGCCGATCATTTGTCTTAGAAAGAGGACCGCCGTACCCTCTAGTATTGGGTGAGTATTTGATCCGTACATTGTATGAGCTGCAATACTCACCGTACTTCACTGTATTTTCATTACAGCGGAACCGCAAATCACGAAAGTCGTCATAGTACATTTTGTGAAAGCAATCTCCTCTCTTCCCCTCCGGACACAAACAGCTGAGGCGTACGGAATCCGCGCCACTTATTCTCGCCTCCAGATGATAATATGAGGACTAACGGTCAGTAAGTTAGGCAAATGTACCACGAGAGTATACTCACTGTTCCATCTTTTTTTAGCGTGTCAAATCCTTGTACCACATAGTGGAATGTGGTCACCTGGACGAACGTAAGATATTGTTCCTCCACCAGCTGCACGTAGTCATCATAGGCTTCATCCACTTGAGATTCCAAACTATTTGCTGGTGTCGGCATCTCCCCATCGTCTGGAATAATGGCGAAGTCGTGTCCAGAAGGTTCCACCGACTCGTTCATGGTGCTGTCCGAGAACAAAGGAACAGTATCCAATGGAACATGATGTTCATTTCTGACTTTCTGCCGTTTGTTGGCCTTGGTGGTTGCCGTTGTATGTCGCTTTGGTGCTGCCTTCTTGACTGGACTCTTCACGAATCCTTTTGTGTGTCCTGGATAACGTGGCACCGGTTTCGACACCTCTGGGCACGGTTCAAGCACCCAACTCCCCTTTGATGATGTGGATGCTGTAGGTCTCATTCAACGAGATGATGACTAATCGCTTACTTGTTCTATGTCTTCCTTTGTCCTCCTTCTATCTCCTTGACCATGACTAGAGCACCATCTGAAATCGACCCCGATACAGGAAAACCTTTTCGCATGTGTCGGAAATGTTTTCCGCCCCACCCGATGAAGCATTGCCCAGCATACAAGCGTCCGTTGAAGGCGCCAGGTTCTGTAAGACTTTACTATCTTCCTCCTCCAGTCGCTCACAATGCTTCATAGGCCGGTAAGCGCAGTAACCCACCAGCTACTGTGAATACTACACCAGCAAGTTCAGTGCACGAGAATCCTAACATTCCTGTAATTGAGGTATGTGGTGTCAGATTTATGGTTTGTGTACTTTAGTCGTCTTACCGTTTTGACTCAGGACCCATTCGGAAGCACAGATACTCAATCTGAACCCAGTTTGAGGGGCGATAGGGAAGCTGTATGTCACATATTCTCCGCTTCAGCTATTTTTTCCGATCTTTTTTCTCAGCCAAGTTCTTCTGCTCCCACCGATGCAGCCATCTCCCAGCTGGCGCCTTCAAACACTGTCGGAGCTTGTTCTCCTGTACGGCCTTCGGTTGTGGCCACTCAATCAAATGAACACCCACTGGTATGTTCTATGCATTGACATTCGGTCCAAGCTCACCGTCGTTTCAGACACCCGGTCCGTCAATTCCTGATCATTTAATCGACCCTCAGCTCCGACAACACGCAGCACCTACTGTGGGTATAAGCCACAGGTCAGAAACTGGTCCTGACGGAGAGTCCGATGAACATGTCACCGACAGCAGCGCATTTTCGACGCCACGTACATTTCGACATGACACCCCCATGGAGCTAATTGATAGCAGGCGGTCCTTGTTCTCATCCAGCCCTGCACCTACCGAGACCTCTTCCGTTGGGCCTTCCAATTTTTCTCCCATGTCAACCCCAAGCGGACTGTCGCGGAAAAGGCCTACGAAGGCAGACCCCTGTTTCGGTGAAGTTGTCGGGGTGTATAGAGGGTCCAAGCTCCTAAGTAAGGGTTGACTTTCGGATCATTTCCCTATCACTAATGCCTTGACACTAGAAGTCCGTCGAACCTGCAAACCCTGGGAAGAAAAGCGGCGAGTCAGAAAGACAGTCAACGGAGAAGAGGAGGAGACCGGGGTCAATGTTTCCAAGATGTTCTATGACCGCTCCCGATCTCTTCTCACCAAGGTATGAATGACGCTCTTGAGTTTCTATCTTCCTGACAATTGTTCTCTGTGGACTAGCTTGAAGACTTTGCCGAAGCGACCGGTGCTTGGGTACACTTTAGCGCACAACACCCCACCGCCACCCAACCTTTCATGCACTTTACATCAACACGACTTCGGCTAGAAGGAGGTGAAATGTTGGATACGCTTCATGAAGCGAACCATAACTTGTACTCTTCCTTGATGACTGCAAGGAGGTGCGATACGACGCAGCTCGCCGGTCAATTAGCTCGAGCCAATGAGGAGCTAATACGCGCGAATCAGGCCAAGAAAGACGCTGAGAGGGAAGCTCAGGCCCAGGTAGCGGAGGCGACCGCGGCTAAAGAGACCGCAGAGAGATTGGCTGCTGAGATGCGAGATATTATGTCTAAGCATGGGTTATCTTTACCTGTAACGAGTTAACCAGAATATAATGATTTGTTACTCAGTCTTCCTTTGGGTATTAGTACATGACTTGGTATAGCTGAGCTATATTCTTTGTGGGTATGATAGAGGTGCTACGTATGGAACAGAAGGTGGATAGTTGTTAGGATGAAACGGCTCGTGGCCCCAAATTGGGGATTGGGAGAGGTAATGAAGGGGCCAGTGGTTGTATAAGGAGTCCGTGTTTAGAGACGGTGGCAGGTAAGGTTTGGTGGCAGAGGATGGTAAATGTGATAAAGTAGGTGTAAGCATTGAATTCCTTTCAGGGGAATCCTTCCTCTTGGCAACCCCGCTGGTGAGAGCGTGAATATTAGACACGGGGCTTCGTTTGAAGCACGCACCTCGCTGTCCTCTGGTACCTTGGGGGACGAGATTCCTTTCTCCTTCGAGGAATTCTGGATACTTGCAATAAGACAGTTGAGAAATGGTGTAGAGCCAGACTGAGACATACCCCAGAGCCTTCAATCTAGAGCGATGTAGTCTCATTCGCTCCCGAGCACGCTGGCGGACATGGTCTTGATTTCTGTAGGTGGTTAGTGCACTTCGTCGATACGTACAAACTTGATTCCGAGGTACCTTTCTCTCCAACGCGCAGAGGCTTGGTTCTTTGCTTCTCTGGTTTCCTCGGGTGTTCGGGCCATCGTAGTTGGGTGGAAGGGTAGTGTCACACTGTGACATTTGGTGGTGACTGCAGTTAGCGCTCACGACACGCGCATAAACGTTAAACGTTGACCTACATCAAACCTACATAGCAGGACAGCATAGACAAATCCGTTCGATGAATACGAGTAACCAGCCATTTTTATTTTCTATCTCATGTAGGTTGCTCCTTATCCATATGAAAAGCAACTTCCCCTTTCATGAACAACTTGAACTCGACGACCGGCGGTACACCAGCCGTTTCCGAATCCCTGTGGACAAGGCTCCGCTTGTCTCTATGTATTTCTGAATCCTGATTCTAGCTATTTGTTTCTTTTACAGCGTCGGATTTGGTGTTTGACGTTCCGATTCAACGTCAACATTTAGTTGCTTCTCTATTCGTAAATCGTTGAACCACATGATATCCAATGATATTGATGATCACAAACCGATCTTGATTCTTGCTATCCAAGACCAAGAACCACGCTTCCTCTCGTTTATGTTTATGCCTTCCCAGTCTTCAGCCTGGCTATATTCTTTCACCTACGCAAGCAGACATCAGTTACAGCCTAGCACTTGGAACAAGCGAAATTCGTCATACGTGGAAACACCGTAGTCAAGTATAATAGGTACCGTGCAAGTATGAGTCCTGTCGTCGTCTTGTCGCTGGATGGGACGTGATGATAACCAGCAGACCGTGAAAATCCTCAATGCCAACTAGAAATGCAATTCAAGCAAGAGCGCAAGAGTACACGATCGTGGGGATGGGCGGAGATATGAAATTGGTTTTGGAGGTTGGGTGGTGAGTCCGCATTCCACTATGTTTGACAAGATTTGAACTGGCTTAATCGGAGCACCATAAGATTCTTGTACGGCGCGAACACTATTCTATCAAGAAGATGTCAATGTAGCTTCCGGAAACATTACGCCAGTCGGAGGAGGTAGCACAATGGCCTCGCGTGGTGAGTCCGCAACTATCGAAGCAGGCACTATTATGTCTCACTGTTGTCTCGCTGTTACCTCAAAGGTTCAAGATCATCGATACGCTACCAAGGCTAGTATCACTTGGGTATCACGGAGAGATGCAGTGCTGAAGAAACATCGCTGAACAATGTGTGAAGTGACAAGCCTAGTAGTTCGCGGATAGTCCATTGACCAGTTAGTCATCATTTCATCTTTATTGTTGCGCTCACCCACTTCAGTCTTCCATGGCCCCTGTGATCTTGAGGAATCGTAATCGACGACTCTTCACACCACCTCCTAGACTTCTTTCCTCATCGTCGTTTACCTCTCTGGCTACATTCCAGACTTTTTCAGTGCGAAGTAGCGATTCAGATCCACCTTCCAGTCCAACATTGACGCCTACAATCTCCGTGTCACCCCAACTACCTTTGGGGCCTGCATTCACTACACCTTCACCTTCACCGTTGTGAGGCTTATAAAACGCTTGTGAACGAGCGAAATAATATGCCAAGTTGTGCGAGCGGGGTTCGACGTTGTCAAAGGATCCGTACAATCGACACAAGAAATCAACTAGCACACTAGTTGAACGTCTACGAATCACTAGGACACAAGGGAAGTGTACGAGCGATGAATGAAACAATGTAATATGATGATATAGTCTCGATATGATCAAGACAACGCGAGCCAACCTATAAACCTATCTATAACTATTCCTATACGTTCCTATGACGCAAAATAACCTATCGAACCCAACAAGGGTAAAGATCTATTGTTCCTATGAAGGCTATGGTTACACTAGTCGAACTAGCACGACAACCAAAGGCACTGATTACACTAGTCGAACTAGCACGACAATCAGGCCACCTATAAGCTGTGGGGTTCCACACTAAGCTTTACGACACTGGTGGGGCTCCTCACCAAGTGGAAAAGGGGTTCTAGTGGGGCTCCACACTAGTCCAGAAACAATCAATCTATGCAAGAGACTAGACGCGCTAGCTCTGTCCTATGGGTATCTCAAAGTTCTAATTTCACGACTCTAGTTCAATATAGAGAAGGGCTTTTCAAGGTTGTATTTTCTAAGTTATTGTTCTAAGCACACGTCGCCTCTATGGTCAACGATAGAAGTCAAAAACTTTGCTATTGAGCTCTAGGGCTACGTATATATAGCGGGGTGATTGCTTGAGAGCTTCCTAGGGGAAACCCTGCTGCTTATATACCCGCGAGCGTACATATTTTACATATAAGTGAAAGTGGACACGATAAAGTAATAGTAACTATGCAAGAAATGAGAAACGAGGAGAGGATTCTGTCCATATGAAGTAAGTATCTACAGAAAAGGAAGGTTTGGATATATATTGGTCGGAATTCGACATTATTTTGCAGGACTGCGAGTCATATTACTTTTTGGTTACTAGGAAGTGGCGCGCGGAGGCGCTGTTCCGCATGGTGCGTTTCGGATATCGGTGCTAGGACATAGTTATTCGCTCGGAACTTGCTAGGAGTCCGATCTCGACCGAAACGCTTCGGATTCGTATCCGAGGAAGGTAGCTCTCTGCCTTGTAGTTCTATATTTATATTTTCTATGTCCTAGGACAGTCCTGGCACAGAATCCTGTCTGTCTCCTTGTTATAGGACTGTATGTACATTCACTAGTGTCTGTACTAGCAGTATGAATCCCAACTCGAAGCTCGAGGGATATTCCGATCGATATGGAAAGCTGTTAAGCCTCCATATGGTCCTCGTATCGATGGCCCGGTTACTCGGACATTTCTAATCCTGGTAACTTGCTCTCGGAGGTGACTCGCACCTCCAGCTTCTACCGTATTTGGTATATAGCTCTGATTCGTCCCCTAGGGTCCTTCTACGCTGTGGTAGTTGGTCCTCGTTCACTATCCCATCTCATATGTCCCATAGCGCAAGTATAGTATAGCCATATGACCTACTAGGAAGTCTACCATGTACAGTAGCATGTCCTCGTAAGGTTCCAGCCTGGTAATAGAGTATAGATACGGTCTACAGGTTTCGACGCGTATCCTAGCGCAATCATATAGGGCTAACGACGACATCAACGTCTATGCGCGCGCAGCTAGTATTCACTACGCAGTGCATGCCTATCTTATTCTTCGTCATATGCGCACTACTAGGTTCCTAGTAGTGCTACCAAGTCCATATAGTACTTAGTACGATGTACTAGTGCGATTCTGAACACAACAATTAGTGTCAAAATGACTGTTTTTCAGCGATTTCGTTCTGGTACCCTCACATCTCCCCCAAACCAAAAGATCTAGACCGTCCTCGGTCTGGAATAGTTCATATGAACTTCTTTCTGGGTGTATTCGAGATGCGCGCGGTCAGTTTACTCTGTCCGCGTTATGTCCGATCAGTTGATGCCGGGGTTATCAAACCTCCTCGAGCGTCAATCATCTTCCATATTGATCTCATGACCAAATAGACCTTCGAGCGCTTCCCTCGCGCCAAAGCTAGTAATCCCTCGTCTAATTTCGATGTCCTAGGACATTTTCTTCATAGGAGAACGGCCAGGTATAGCTATTCCAGGGTCATCGAACTTCTGCCGGTGACTGCCGGTTTCATGACTCAGCTTCCGTGATGTGATCGAATAGAAGCAGGATTCTCTGAATGTGATATATAGCATTTCACAAAGTTGAACCAAGTCCAAAATCCTTTCTTTCTTTTCCCCCATCATCATCGTCGTCGCTAGTCGCTGCTAGGTGCGTTCCTTGGTTCTTTTCTTTAGTTTTTCTTTCTAATTTTCTTCTCCAGGATGCCTCTTCCGGTTCGCAACCCTTTCGCCCCGCCTCCCTCACCTCCTCCGCCAAAACCTCGCAAGTCGAAGTCCAAACGCGAAGAGAAGCCCCTCAAGCTTTCTGCAGAAGAGGCTTACGAGCAACAGCTCGCGGTGTACGAGCGCGCGAAAGGTCTCGTCAAAGCGTTCTTGGTATATTATGATTCCGTGTTCGACAATGACGCTGCCGTGGTCCCTACCAGCAATACGGTGATCAAGCTCCTCAACGCGGAGAAAGACAATATGGTACGCTTTTAATTCTTTTCTTGTCTTCATATGACTGATCCTCTTTTTTTTTTTTTTTTTTGTTCTTAGCGCGAGTTCTACAAAATCTGCACCGATGAACGCCGGGGCTTCGACTTTCCCAAGTCCTACTTCAGCGTCTTATTACAAGTCTGTCGTCTTACCAACATGGCAATAGACGCAAAGCTGGTCCCGAGGAAGGATTTCTCTCCCTGGCTCCCTGGTACGGACGAGACTGAGGCACTCGTGAAACGCTTCGAGGTAAAGTCATCATATGAATTTGTTCTTCTAAATTTTTATTCTAATCGAGTGATATTCTTCGTCCTAGGACTACGATTTTCACCACCCATTGCCCCCACCAGTTCGTCCCCGAGCTGCTACTCCTCCACCAGTAGCATCTTCGTCAAAAGGGTCCAAACGCAAGGCGCTCAGTTCGACTCTCGACATCAGCGACTCCGAGTCGAAACCATCTAAGCGTTCCAAGATTCAAGTTCGCGCGGACTCGTCGAGTGAAGATGGCGAGGAGAGCGAAGAGGTTGGCGACGAGGATCCCTTGCCTCATATCGGCGGGTGGTCCTTCGAGGACGTTCCTACACCGACCATTGGGGCTTCCAAGAAGCATTCCTCGCGCCGGGTAAGTGTTTTCTGTGTTCCTTTTCTTTTTTCATATGACCAATACTTCTTTCCTAGCGGTCCCCTTCCCCAGCTACTGTCACTGTTCGTCACAAACCCGAGGCTGGGCCTTCCAAACCTAAAGCCAAGGACCGCGCTAGTGCCCCTAAACCCAAGGGCAAGGAGAAAGCCACCGAACGCGAGAAGGTCCTCGCTGCAGAAGTCCGGGGCCCTGTAAGTTCATATGATCATTTTCCTTTCATATTACTTATTTTCATGTTCCTAGCGACTTGACACTACTATTGCTCGGGTGCAAAAGAAGGTGATTGGAGGTACGAGTGTACGTATTCCCTCTTTGTCCTTATTGCTAGGCGTTTTTCTAAATCATTTTCTAGATTTCCGATACAGGCGAGCGGTCGTTCTACCAACCCCCTGTGCCGCCTCATATCGACGAGGACGACGGCTTTGTCAACGAGGAGCTTTCCACCGCTGGTGGACACGTATACCTTCAAGGGAACGTGCAGCTCTCGTACGACACAGTAGTCGAGGCCTCGACTATCGCGCCTGAGCCCAATTTTTACACGCAGGGCTGCGATAGGTGCATTCAAAAGGGTCTTGGTTGCTCTCCCCGCCCCGATGGGCACGCCGGATGTACTGGGTGCAAGAGCACCAATCAAAAATGCTCTTTCACTCAGTCCCTCGAGGAGACTCTGGCTGCTCGTGACGAGCAATTCGACTTAGGGCTGCAGGGTCACAATGGTAACTTTCTCATATGATTTTTCTTTTGCTTTATTCTAACCCATATGACTTTTCTAGGATTGGTCTTCCAGCTCGATGGCATCTTGGGTACTCTGGGTTCTCTCCAGAGTGCCTTGGATATCGAGTTTCAGGCTCGCCAACAAGCACTGCGCCTTAATCGAGTTCTCGAGCGTCAACGCCTGATCCTCCAAAGATCTATGCGCGATCCTCGAGTCATATGCGCCCTGCTGAGGATCCTTCATCCGCACTTCGAGGCTCTTACCCCAGAACGGTTGCTCATCCTGCTCACCGCCCTAAAAATCCCTCATTCTTCTTTCGACATTACTGCCGCCGGATTTAGGGTTGATGGCAAGGACATTTCCGTCATCGACAAGGCCTCGAGGAAGATTCTCGCGAGCAAGTTTTTCATATGTTCTCTTTCCTCCACGTTTCTAACTTCTTTTTCTAGCCTATCAACAGGTGGTTTCTCTCGCAGAGTCTGCCTACCCGCCTGTCAACTTGGCCAAGTGGCTGGAAGCACGAGTAGGTCCCGAGTACGTGATCAAGGTAAGTCTCTTTTCTTCTATGAACTTCATATGATAAACTGACGTGTTTATATAGGACAAAGCCGCACCCGAGGACACCCCAGGATCGCCAATGGCTCAAGATCCGAGGCTCGAGGGGTCATCCACCTCTCCTCTCAAGGTCGTAAGTTCATCTCTAATGTATTCATATGAGGTTCTAACTTTCTCTTTGTTTATTCTAGTCGGGTTCCGCTGTCAAGACCCCCTCTCCTCGCTCGATTTTGGACGTCCCCCCTTCTACTAGCAACATCAAGGACTCTAAAGTCGAGAAGAAGCTGGCCGGGTCTAAGAGTCCTATGGTCGTTGAGAAGGTCGGGGGCAGCTCCTCGGGAGATGTCATCAAGGACAAGTCTCCTCGCGAGCAGGCTGCCTC
The DNA here is from genome assembly GCA_037176845.1 of Paramarasmius palmivorus. Lineage (NCBI taxonomy): Eukaryota > Fungi > Basidiomycota > Agaricomycetes > Agaricales > Marasmiaceae > Paramarasmius > Paramarasmius palmivorus. The sequence goes on along the minus strand of JAYKXP010000227.1, from coordinate 6,735 downwards.
GTCAGACTCGGACTCGGAGTAGCGGCCTCTTGGCCTTCGACGTTTTTATTTCACGGACTGATGTTCTGTACGCGCGCGCCCCTCAGTGGGCAAAAATAATGTATATATATCATCTCGGCTCCCCTAGTACACACATCCAAGTACTAGGGTCGAAGCAAATTCTTGTAGTCGTGTCTCTATGACACAAAATAAATAATTACTTCTTGGTATATCCCCTAGTGTGACTAAGTGAGCCCGAGTGAACTTAAACAATTTCCGATTTGAGATCTATAGTCCGAGGGACTTGATTTTGAGCCGATATGTCTAGATTGGTTACCGCTCGGGGATCCATCTAGCTCATATGAGTGCTCATATGATCTTAAATGTTTGCGCTCGTATCATATATTTTCTTCATATGCGTCCCCTAGGCTCAGCTTGGGAACGACTTCAAAAAGTAGTGTGAGAAAGGGTATATCCGCCTCTGCTGGGAGTCGAACCCAGATCCTCCACTGAAAAGATAGCCTTCGGCGATGTATTCGTGGTGCTTTAACCCTTAAGCTACAGAGGCTGTAACTGTTGCAATTATATTGCTTAGTTATCCCTTCTACCCCTGTTCACTCTGCCGTTGTGCTATCTTTCATAGTGTCTTTCTATAGTTCTTTCATATGGCCCTAGCGTTGTGTAGTTTATGCACTTAGTACCTCATATGGATTGTCCTATGTGCTTTTCGACTCTGCTCGGGACTTTTTATTCTTTTCTTGTCCGGTCATATTCCGCTCGGATGGATCCTGATGAGTTCTAGGGTTGAAAATATTCGGATTTTTCGGGTTACCACTAAGCATCTCTCCCCCAAACCAAAAGAAATGTCAAGTCCCCTTGACAGTGCCTCGCGGAAAAGTTTCAGCCGCTCTACACCAGGTGGCGATCATCTGCACCATCCGGAAATATCGCTAGCACCTTCATCCGCACCATCGGACCATATCTCTGGCTCAGTAAGATTTTTCTTGCCCAGCGCGTGAACCTTGCTCCCTAGGACCCTATAAAAGCGTCCTCGGAACACCCAAGACCCATCACCAATCTCATCCTGTCTTTTCTGCTTCGCACTAGTCATCCTAGTTCACTCATTCTGCTCATATGTCTGCCAAAAACGTATCGTCCCCTGCCCCTGGTGCTTGGAAAGATCGCTCGGAGTGGTTAACCAAAGCTCGCGAGCATATTCAAGAGGGCGAGGCTATCGTTAGTCAAGATGGCCAACATCAAAATGCGCGACGCTAGCGCCAATGAACTCCTCAAGTTCTTCGTGCGTATTCCTAGTGTCTTTCTATATTGTTCATAGTTACTGACTATGACCCTTCTAACAGAAGGCAACGTTGAACCCGTACCTTATCGCCCAAGACCCCGAGGCCTATAGTGTGTTACGATAAAGGGTTCAAACTCCTCGAGGAGTATGGCAACGCGGCCGACCTTACCCTTGCTCCCGCCCTATGGATTTCCATTAAGGGTTTCAAGGAAACGCTGAAGGCTTGGTCAATCCACCTGCTACCCCTGCCAAGGTTCGTCTGTTATTATGTTCCGAGGACCCTTCCTGACTATTTTCCGGGCTCTAGCAACGCTGCCAATCCCACTAGTGGTAAGGCTAATGCCGCTATGGTGGACGACGATGTCCAAATCGTTTGAGCCTCCTGAAGCCGAAGTAAGTCCTCATATTATCCCATAGTCATCATATTAAATTTTCTATACTAGATGGCTGACGTCGAGGGCGGTATTATATGCTCTAATCATGCCCCTAGTGGCAAGAAAAGCACGAGTACCTTTTTCTTATATTCCTCGCACCATGCTGACTTCCATATGACTGTTAGAATGCCGCAAGTCGCTACTCAAACGGTATATTATCCCTTATCATATGGTCCCCAACTATGGCTATTCCTTTCTCGAGCGTATCTCAAAGCGTCTTACTAATCTTTCTAAGGCCAAGAACGCGAAGGCTGCTTCCGCTAAACGCATCCGCGTAGAGAAGCTCTCACACTGACCTCAGGGACGAAGAACCTGGGTTACTCTTATTCTGTTGTTTTTCTTCCTAGTGCATTTATTGATGATGCATCCTTTCATATGACATAGAGGAACGCTTGATGCGTCTCCGCGGGACGAGCTTATCCTCAACCTGATGAGCATGCTCCCCTTCATGGATATCTCCTCTGTCTCGACGAGGCTTTGAAGTCGGTTCATAACCGTCTTCGTACTGAGAATGGCTGTCCTTTCGCCACGCTGTCGAGTATACACACAGCCAGTACAAACTTTGCGGCTAAGCAGTTCAATGAAAGTCGAGACGAGCAAGCCACTCTGCGCGCTGAGCGAAGCTGGCCATATGGCTCTTGATACTGCTCCTAGCACCATCTTCCCAAGCTCAGTAGATAGTCCATAGTCGCCTATGTTCTGTCGAGTACCAAAATACACCGTTGTTGATGTTCATATTGGAGATTGATTTATTTATTTTATCTTTTCACTCGAACGCTCTAGCATCCTAGGAGTTTTACTATAGGTGTCTAGCGAACCGTTTAGGATCTGGCGAGGACCCCTTCAGTACTTCTGTCTAAGTCTGGCACTTCAATTCATATAACCTCCAATCGCGCGAAGTCTCCGTATTTCTAACTAGACGTATCTTCTCTGAATGATAGTCAACACTAGTTCCATATTGGTAACATCATCCTCCTCGTCCAAACCAATTTCACTAGCTGTTCTTAGATAATCTATGAGATCAGTTATCTTTAGCAGCGCTCAGGTTTATGAACGAGCGATATGGAGGTATACGCGGAACGAGCCAACTTAGCATGTTCAGTTACCGTACCATCCATTTCTCACTACAAGATAGGAACCATCCTTCGTTCGTCGTATGACAATCAAAGGCCCTAGGTAGCGGAGGAATACAATATAATCAAGACTCAATTCGATAGTGTAATTTCTGACTTGTACCAACGTTCCAGGAGCAAAGTTTATAGATCTCTGATCGGAAACGATGATCTTATCCTCGAATTTCTTTAAGCTTTCATCTTGTTTACGTCTATCCTGGCCATCATATGATACTACATTCACCTATGCTTAGCTAAGAGCCTGCGCGCAGTAGCCAAAATCCTCGTGAGTAAGAACTCTCCCGGCATCCTTACTAGCCAAGTTATTCAACTAGATCGAGCGTAACACAGGTTTCTGCACCCGTTACGAGAAGTAAGGTGAACACCCAAACCCTTGCTACTGTTACTCGATCTGCCCATAGACTGTCTTCAGGCATTGATCCACTGCGCTTAGGTCTCGCTGCTAGCTTTGGCTAACGCCTCGCGAATGTCAAAGTGCGTCCGATCGATTTTAACCCGTTTATATTTTATTGTTGCCTTAGAGTTTATATGGAGAGATTCGAATCCCTCCGGAATCCATATTTCTCCTAACCACTTCGAGGACACAGACGTCATTTGGCGGTGGAAAAAAAAAATAAAAAAAAATAAAAAAAAAAAAAAAAACATTATCTGTCACCACTGTCCTCGGACATCCCCATCGGCATATGAAATCATCACACTACGGGAAATTGTTCTTCTACACACTCAGATAATGAATGCAATATGAAAGGCAGGATATGGAATTAAAGACAGAGAAAACACATAGGGTATCGGACTGCAACATTAATATATTTCTCTCATACTGTAGCATTACAATATTTCCATAATTTTCCAGTACTTTGCAATTATTCCTCATGAAATATACAGTATAATGCATAGCAGACAACTTCTATAATATGCAAAAACAAATATCATGTATTTCCCTCCTAGTGGTGGATATAAAACAGGTCAATAATCCCATGATAGTTGAGCCTTTTATCATGCTAACTATTACTGGAGGGAAATATTCTATATTTTAAGCAAATTGTCTATCCATACTGCAAGTAACACGATTGGATATCTTTCCTATTCCACAAGCACTAGAGAAAGAGCTAGAAAGATGATAATAAACTTCTACATGTTTTATGTTTCTGAGTACATTGTTGACCAATGCATGTTTTGACATCATTTTCCAGCTCAGAAAATACTAAAATATCGGCATCCGGATTTCGCACCGAAATCCGGTGGGAAAAGGCGCAGACTGACCGTGCATCCGGATCTCCCTCATCCTCCACTCGCACCTAAACCACAAACCATCCACGATTAGTTCGGTTTAATCTATCCTAATAATCAAATGGATCTCATATCACATATCCTGCCTGACAAACTCTGTATTACCCCGGAACCACGACCTGTGGATTACACTGCGAAGCAATTCCCGAAGACGACCGCCTAAGCCTTTGCTTTTGAGAACCCTCACCATCCCACGCCCAGTACTTTCCGGGTCGCCGACATATGCAAAACTGGGTCAATTGTCACAGATTCCAGATGTCGCAAGTTCGGGGAATATGCTGAGCTTGGTAGCCTGTGCTTTTCTCTTCTTCGTCTTTGCTGTCATTGTGACAAATGCGTCCTCCGTCGGTTCCAGATGAAGATTTCGCCTCTTTCAGCCGTAGTTCTGACCTGCGGACTGAAAAGTTTGATGAATCAGTCGAGAATTCGAAAGCGCTGAGGCCCGGTTAAAGGAAGGGTTTCCGCGAGATCACGCCGATGAATCAACGAATCGCTTGAGCAGCGCCTGGTATTGGGTGAAAGAGACTGCCGTCAGTGACAATGACTCCATTGTACCTGATGAGTACCAGCTGTAGTGAGGAGAAAAGAGAACCGTGGGTCTTAGGGACATACATTTCATCAGATGGTCGTTCTCAGCAAGCCTTTTCTGGGGACCCTCTGCACATCGGTTTTTGGATAGTAGAGCATTGATGAGGTTCATTGCGTTTCGTGAATGTCAGTTTGAATGAACCTAAATGGAATAGTGAGGGCTAGTCAATAATAGGAGCAAAATGGGAACACACCTCTGAACTTTGACCAGGTTGACGTATCGATATCAGCTAACTACTCTACATCGATGGTGATTGCCCATAAAGGTGTATACATATTATCTGACTGCAAGGTGTCTTGCTAGCAGTGGAAGAACGAAAGCAGTATGTGTTTGGTGAGCTATTTGAGGGGATCAGTAATGACTAACAGCCTATATTTATTGTGCCTCTAATACTTTGCTTCGGAAAGTGTACAAGAACCGATCGCATCCTCTTGCAATATCGGATGGTACGATGCCCTGACTTGCAATCCTCATAACCTTGGTCCGAGAAAGACTTGACCCGACATCAACGAGTGCGTTCGTTGCCGTAACACCGTGTTGAGCGGTTGCGCCTCGAGAAGACAAGGGCATTGGGGAGGTAATTGCGCTATCTTTGGCCTTCCACCACCCTTCGCCGTCTGTGCTCTTCCCAGCTTGAACGTACTCGTAAGGCCTCGCTCAATCCAGTTTGCCGACGATTGCTAGTGTGACCTTTTTCGCCCTCACAGCCTCCAGTACCGACGAGGGCTTTTGACAACGTCTGCACTGGCCTGACGACGTAACACCTTCGTTAGATACTCCACACCTTCTGCACCTGCACCGCCAATAGAAAGTTCCAGAGACATGAATTCAAGCGGGTCAGACCCCAAAGTGCCTAGCCTCAAGTTGGCGGAGAGAGACCAAGAAGCGATTTAAGTGGTCAGGGCTTAGCATGAAAGAAGTACGTACTACATCCGGAATGACGACGCCGTCAACCAAGTAGAAATAGTTTTCTGTCCGTAGTGAAAAAGCTGAGTGTTGTGACCGGAGCGTATCGCAGAGGAAAGGAAGAAGAGGCCATTGGGAAACCAAGGATCATCTGAGACACTGGTAAGGCTGTATTTGGAACCTACCAGGCGACCAGTACGCCTTGGACAAACACGGGTAGCGCATTGATTCAAGTAGTTGATGGTGTATAATTTCACAACATCAGGAAGGATGAAGGAAAGTCGAGCTCCACGCAATCAGGGCGACTGATTCTTCAGTCTGCGACTTTAGCCGTATTCCTTTATCTGAGGGCCCGAAAGTTGGAGCATTGCAGGTACAAGCCGGATCGGTAGAGCTGCTTTGTCCTGTTCTGCAATGGCTGTACATCCTATAGCAAGGTCTGAGCGACAATATAAGGAGTAAAAATCTGCAACGCACTGTGATTGTGAGTCTGTTGGAACCTACCATTGATCGAACCACTTGAGAGAACGCTGTCCAGCGTTGGATCCAGGACTTTTCCGGTGTATAGTCTCACAAACAGCTGGAAAGAATGGTGAGATATCACTTTTCTACATTTGTGGAGATCGTTAGCTAACCTCGACGACTTCCTAGGGTACCTCTCTTGACTGAAACGGAAAGAAGTGTTTGGTCCACCGGGATCGCTGTTCCTGAGCTCATCCGGGTGCCATGGATCCCATGAACATGCTTCGGTATCCATCCTGATTCGCTGGTGAAAAATCCTCGTAGGGACTGTCGGTGGGAAAATCTTGACACGTTAAGTCGTGGTAGTTTTTCCTGCGAGAGATCATGCATCGAGTTCCGAATGACTTTCTCGGTGTAGGGTAGAGGCAATTTTGCAGTAGAACTAGACTTTGTTGCGGTTCTTTGGAAGAGCTCGAGGAACGGGTCCTAAACTTTGGACATCAACGAGTTGATTCTCTGTGAATAGTTTGGTCGAACGGAGACCATGCCTGACTGCGGCAACACACCTCTTGGATGCTCATGCAACCCCCCTGCACTCCGTGGAGAGGTCCGGAGGGGGTGAATTCGAGTGGGGTCGTCCTC
>JAYKXP010000226.1:0-55831 GCA_037176845.1 Paramarasmius palmivorus | reverse complement strand
GAAGGTTATCGTGAAGAATGGTTTCCGCGACTTCCGAGCATCCAGTCTCCGACACCACACAGCTGCCACGCCAAATCGGGGTGTGCGTACTGCCACACAGAGGCTGCCAAATGAGTATAACCACCTTGCCAACAACTGCCCCTATCCCTGAAACCCCGGTACTGGCTTGGAACCAAGCTCTATTCCCATCTGGTTACCTTCTCGACATCTGCTGCGAACCTGTAGAAAGAACTGCATGGCCTACATAGTGCAACTAAGCTGCGTCTGCCGAGACCCGAGCCACTTCCCGCGGGCGACGACGGCTACGAAAGCGAGGAGTATTCCAGAGCCCGCAACTGGCCCAAGGGGATACGGGATAACCTGCCGAAACACTTCCCCGAGGACAGGATTCCGAGGCGGCTACAGAGCAGAGGATTCCGAGGTCGTGGAGGTCGTGCCAGGGGGTAATGGGGCCGAGGGTTTTTGATCAACGCTTCTAACCGAATGCACCTAATAGCCCAAAAGGGGCGTTTTTCACTAATCATCTATAATCATTTGTCTATTGCCTATCAAAACCCATCCCTAGTCATAGCTACCTAAAAGACTTCGAAATAGAGCACGTATAATTCTTACAATACAGCCGCCACTCCCCCCCCCCACCGCGCAATCATGTTACATCTAAACACATACGAGCTTGAAATAAAGGGGGTAACTCTCTTCCTACACCAAGCTCCGAGTTACAAACGAAACTCGCTTGTTCCTGGACTCCAGAAGCGGCACTGACAGGGCTAAGACCCCCAAGTCTCTTAATTGACTGACCTCACTACAACAATGAGCGGACAGGTCGATGACTTGGTATAAACAAAACATGTCCGGCGAACACGAATAAGCGTACCCCGCACGAAGCTGGTACCCAGGCATACCAACTCCGACGCGGACAGCATCCGCCATCTGAAGCGTCTGGAGTCTCTTCGCCCTCGCACGGCTTAGGGACGACTCAAACAAACCCGCGACGAACAATTCACTCCAGGTCTAAATCATTCACACTCGGCTACGCTCTAACGAGTTTTTTCGGATTACAGGCCATCAACGCGGTATTGAGGTAGCACTGCTTCCGCCTCCGGCCTTGTGCTTATTCCCGAGGATCAATACGACGGGGCAGAGGGCCACGCTACTCTATCCTTGGGAGAGAAGCAACGCCTGGTCCAACAATGGAGGTAGTGGACCAGGACAGAGCACTGTCAGTGACAGTGCTTGCGATGTTTCACCGTAGCCCTGACGGGCATAACTGGCAGGAAAGCCAAGCCGGCGTTGAATACGCAGATACAGGCAAGGGGTTAATCAACTCAACACCCAGAAGGGGAAAAACATGCGAGAAAGAACGCAACCAACCCTGACAGGGCGATACGAGATGACAGCTGAGACGGCCACTTCCATTGGATCGCGACCGCGACCAGTACTCTGAAGAGCTCGAACGACTACTACAAGAACCAGAGGAGACCTATCAACCTCAACACAATGCGGAATAGGTCACAGTTATACGCCGGAGAATACAACCGGCCCGCCCAATTTCAACCCCCAGACCAACCGAATATACCCTCAACCGTAGGAACACAACCTGAGAACAGAATCTCGATAAAAGACCCAAGCAGATCCCATACGGATCGGAGTCCACTGAACATTAACGAATAGGTAACATAGACAACTTTTTCCGACCCCGAGAACCAATTGGTTTCTGGGTACAAACAGGCTGATCGACGGGGAACAGATTGGCATTCTCATTAGTTGGCGTAGCGCACATCAAATCCAACCGACGCACACAAGTATAGCCTAATGAATGTCATTTGAGACTCTAAACTATTGTGAACCCATACTCCCTTCTCCACTCTCTCCCAGATAACCCCAATGCGACAAAGGATGGCAGTGTACTAAACCGGAGGATCAACCAACTGCGAGGATGCGCGTGAAGTCCTGGGGGACTTGTCTACCGACCAGGCCATGCGATAACTAGTGCAAGCCTAACATGGCATGAGACTAGAATTCACTGACAATTTTAGCGCATAACGCACCAAATGAACCCGAATGACATGCTAGAATTTGGACAAGCATTGGCCCAATACTCACGACAAGAACCACCCTAAGTGCATCCAAAACCTGATATCTTCGGAGGTGGACCTAAACATGGTAGAAGAGGCGATAGACAGATTACCAATGAGACATGACAGCATCCTGCCCCCCAGAGTACGCTATCGACTACATGAAAGTCAAGCTATCTATCTCTGTGACGGATGACGTGAAACGTACCCAGAACACCACTTACGCATACACCCTCTCAAAAGACACCAGACCCAACGGTAAATTCAATTCTCCCGCATCGATAGTAGAATACGCTCCGTATAACAGCTTTGAGACAATCCACATGTCGAGACCGGCAAATCCCGAGCACCTGGAGAGGAGACCCCGAACTGAGCATCAGTTGTGTCACTATGAGACTATCAAGCGACACAACCCACCAGACTTTGGTAGTTAAAGGGCCCGCTGGTGTGGGCCCCAACCATCAGCACTCATGACAAGTGAAGCTAAGTCCCCATTCCTGAGAAAGAAGCACTCAGGGTATGAAGATGCACCATGAAATGTCACAGGATATCGCCTTCCCCATCCCCGAATTCCGACACCGAAGACCGAAGACCCACCAACCCTATTCTCGAGAATGGAAGAGATAAGTCACGTACAATGTAGCGCGCGACAAAGAGCAAAGGTTGTAATTCCCCACCCGAAAGACTGAAGCGAAAACAAGAATGTCGAGAAAGATCAAGCTGTTCTAAGTAACGACCAAACCCTACTTCAGCACGACGGAGACTTCTTTATCAACAACAGCTTCTCACGGAGGAACTTAGGTCGAGTTGGTCTGCGGACAAGACACAAAATTAGCAGAGACAACAGTAGAGTAAAGAACAGACTCCTAACGGGGAAATTATATAATAAGCATATACCTGGTCTAAAAAATTAATCGTCCGAGACAGAAGCCCACGGGAGGTAAAGCTCGCGCTCACGAAGAGCACCAGAACCTCCACCAGCACCGGTAATCGACGATAACTCACAACCCGGGTTACAAATCAGTCACAGAAAATGGCTGACCTGCAAGAAAACTACCATGAACTCATACAATACAATGGCCTTGCGGAAACAACACAAGATAAAGAAGACAAGAACGGGCGACAGAGGATGTCCCTTGCCGCACCAAAGTAAAGTTACCGGATGAGGAAGGAACAGAACTAGGTGAAACCCTAATACGGGAAAATGTAGCGGAAGCTCGGCGTTTATCAGCCAACGTAAAGCACCCAGGTTTGATCTGGCATATCCATCCAGAAGTATGGAAAACTTAGAAGCGTCGTTACCAAAAAATCCGAACGTACCAGCAAAGAAACCGCCTTCGCGACATAATCGAGGTTCTACTATGCGGTTATAATGACAATGAAATGTACGAACTCGCACCATACTCGAGAAGTTCTCTGAAAGTCTGGATTGCCCGCTACATATAAGAAAGGAGAACGTGCAGACATATCAAACTACCGGGCCATAATCTCTGCTACTGAATACCGATTACAAGATCTTCACCAAAGCGCTGTCATTAAAACTGGCCAAAGTAGCAGGTAAATTAATTCACCCAGATCAAGCGGGCTTTGTCCCCGGTCGACAAATTTACGACCACATTTGGCTCTCAAAGAGAGTCATCGAAGTGGCAGAGGCCATCGAAGAAAACGGAGTAATGGTAGCGCTTGACCAAGAGAAAGCATACGACAGAGTAGAACATAAATACCTATGGGCTACACTTGAAGCATTTGGCATCCCTGAAAGGTTCATCAACACTGTGAAGGCCCTGTATAGCGACGCCCATACATATGTAATGATTAATGGGTGCCGAAGCTCAACACCATATCAAGTTTTCCGCGGGGTGCGACAAGGTGACCCCCTCTCCTGCCTTCTCTTTGACCTCGCAATAGAACTCTTGCGGAAACCATACGATCGTCGACGTCGCTGAACGGAATACGCATCCAGGGTACCACGAGAAAGCTCCTTTTGTAACTCTGGGCTTTGCGGACGACAACCACAGTCTACCTATCGCGGCCCAAGATGACTGGACCGAACGAACAAGACCTACTAAACCGATGGTGCAAGGCATCAGGCGCAAAGTTCAACATCAAGAAAACGGAAATTGTACCATTCGGGTCACCACGATACCGGGAAGCCGTGTTCCTACACCAAACAGTGGGATGGAAAACCGTGGAAGGCATCAGATCAGTGATGCAGACGGAAACCCAGTTACCATCAAGAAAGACCGGCGATGCGACACGCACACTTGGAGGATGGATTGGAAATGGAGTCAAAACGAGATCAGCGTATGGAACAGAGTCATTCAACAAAGTGGACACTGCTTTTGAACAGTGGGGAAAAGAGGACACCCCACGCTGGAAGGACACCGGCTGAGTTGCCCAAATGTTTGGTGGTGGCATCACACAAATACCCAGCAAAGTGCAAGGAACACCAAAAAAGTAGAAGAAAACCCTTCAAAAATAAAATCAGACATTCATTGTGGGCAGGGTCAAACTCTAGGCCTATATCTAATGCAGAGACGATCCACATACCTCTAGAAGAAGGAGGGAAGAACCTCATTGACATCCGCGCAGCCCGCAACGAAGCCATTGATATCATATGGCTCCAATCATACCTCAAAACAAAAGACCGCCCTAAACGTTGGGCCTATTTCGCGGACCTTATATTCAAGATTCATGCCCGAGTAAGAAGACAACAATGTTGATGAATAATTAGACAAAACCCTTTTCACACAAACATGGGATACAAAGAAAGAGCAATTACCATATGATCTACGAAGAATGATTACAACGGCACAAAAAAATCGGCTGAGAACTGATGGATGGCCTTTCTCCAGGAAGATACTCCGCCAGATGCCGATCTGGTATACGCTAAATCGGCAAGTAACAAGGACTCTGTATAGCAATCAGAATCATGCAAACAGATGTCTGAAATATAATCACGTACTGGAGACGGTTGGAGACGCAGAGTTAATGGCCAACTACCTGAGGGAGGAAACACACAGACCACGGAGAGACTGTATATGCCGAAGATGCAAAACGCACACGGAGCCAAACCAAGGCCTATGCCCGACCCACACAAGTGTTTCACCCAAGCCAAGCGACTGCTGGACGCCCTACCGCCGAAATGGAACCCCACGTATCCCCAACCGGAGGATTACGAACGCCGAGAGCTCCCATGGAAGATGTCATCTGAAGAATGTGTTGCATTTGACCCGAAAATCACAACGGATGGAGACCTGGAGGAAGCATTTAGAATATTCACCGAAGAGGTTGGAGGAACAGACATACCAAACACCGAAGTATACCCAGAAAATGGCGTACCACCACTCGACGTATACACTGATGGGTCATGCACGAACAATGGTGGAAACAACGCGGAAGCTGGAGCTGGGATTTTTGTGAACGATACGGACTATAGGAATCGAGCAATCAAGGTACCCAGGGAACTAGAGCCTTCCAACCAAGTCGGGGAACTACTGGCGGTCAAAGAAGTAGCAGAAACGTTCCCGCCTTTGGACCTAAACATCATGAGCGACTCGAAATACGTTATTGAGGGAATAACGAAACACCTCAAGAAATGGGAAGACTCGGGCTACATTGGCGTCGAGAACGCACACCTCTTCCAAGTAACCGCTGCGAGACTACGGGCACGGAAAGCTCTAACAACCTTCCAATGGGTCAAAGGTCATTCCGGAATTGACGGCAACGAAAAAGCGGACTCCCTAGCGAACGAAGGACGCGGCAAAACATCCACAGACCTCGTAGATATGACCATCCCCCCACCGCTGCATATTTCAGGAGCTAAGCTAAAAGGAATAACGCAGGCTCAGGCATATAAAGCGATACGCCAGATTAAGAAGACCTCGTACCAATACCAGAGGAAAATCGATCGGAAACGGACAACCAGGAACGTGGAGAACGCAAGAAGAGCAACGGAAAGGTTGTCGGGAGAAAAACCATCCACGAAACAATTCTGGAGATCTCTCAAGAACAAGACCATCTCCAGGCAAGTACGGAATTTCCTATACAAGATCATCCATGGTGCATACCGTCTCGGAAAGGACTGGGAAGACATACCTGGGTGCGAGTCCCGAGCCAGATGCCCCCAATGCCAGTCCGAAGAAACCCTACAACACATCCTCCTCGAATGCACCACGGCAGGTCAAGCTGAGGTATGGGAGGAAGCTGAAACAGTTTGGCGAGAAGCAACGGCGAGTGATGACTGGGAGCAACCAACACTGGACGTCATCATGGCATGCGCCAACGTGTCATTTGGAGCAGACGAGTTAGAAACACGAGGCAAGACGAGGCTATACCAGATCCTAGTTTTGGAAGCTGCTTTCCTCATATGGAAAATGAGAAACGAGAGAGTCATTAACGAATCGGGCCCGAAGAACCTACGGGAAATAAAGAATAGATGGAAGTACACCATCGATTCCAGGCGGAAAATCGACGTCCTCCTCACAAACAAGCGACGATATGGGAAGAAAGCACTCTCAAAGGGCCTGGTTTCGGCCACATGGGGTGAGGAGAGGGACCAAACCCTCGGAAACCGAGGGCTGGGGGTTCTAGTGAGCAGTGGGTAGTATTCGAGGAGGGAGTCAACCTACGAGGTGGTTGGCTTCTGAGGATCTACCTTTAGTCTCACACTGCTCGCTGACAACCGGGCGTGCGTAAATGCATTCCTCCAGGTGGTATATCTTAGTCTCAGGTCCATGGCGAGGTCTAGTTTCCTTGCCCCACATGCGGAAGAGGAGCACCGACTTTGTCGGCCTCAAGGACGGTCGCTAACTATCGGCGACTCGAGAGGAACCACCACGTTTGCTCTCCGAAAGGTTAACCTCTTCGTAAACGCTCCACAAAAAAAAAAAAAAAAAAAAAAAAAAGAAAGAGTTGAATAAATACCCATTTGTCAGCAGAGCATGGATACAGGCAGGCGCACCGAGGTCCGAAGTCGACCTTTAATGGAGGTGCGCAAGGCTCGAGTCACCGTGTCCGGCTTACATAAACACAAGCGCGCAGAAATCGTGTCCCAGTCGTACTTTGGTCTTCTACCCTTCTGAACATAGGCAAATGGGCTCTTTTTGGGCGAAAAGTTTTGGCTTAGCATTGCTTTGAACAAACACGATACTCTGTGACGCATATGTCGCAAAGGGCATTATAGGATTTGCTGAACACGCTATTCGAGGCAGAGTCACACGGGCGTCAAACGCGGCGCGTCTCCTTCACGCCGTGTCTTTTTGCCCTCTGCTCCCTCGACACAGGCCGATCCCGGTGCCCCAAGTAGTAGTGTAACCCAATTGTGACAATAAAAGCAACAATTTTTATTTATTAGATTTTCAAATTGTTGTCCCAAAAAAGCTTCACAGCCCAAAAACGACCTTATGTCTTCGAAATTTGAGAAAGTAATAAATAGGATTTCAAGAGCAGCATGGATTTATGCCCCCTAGCACCTTATATCATTATTATGTCGCTGTGGAAGGGCTAGAGGTAGTGGGTCAAGAATTTGCTCTGTTTTAAACAAGAACAAACAAAGCCGGGCTTGCGGGCATTGCGCACCTCCACAGGCTTTAAATCGACCTCTCATTCATCGATACCTTGACCTTGACCCACGAAATGCTCTTCTACTTGACCTCTAGACTCGTAGGCACAGCTACTGCCTTTCTATACCCAGCCTACTCATCATACAAAACCCTCTCCCAACGACCAGCCTCTGAAGCCGACCTCGAAAGATGGCTCATGTATTGGTCTGTTCTCGGAACTCTCTTATCCGTCGAGTACTTCGCCGAATGGATAGTATCCTGGCTACCATTCTACTACCTCTTCAAAACACTCTTCCTACTCTACCTAGCGTTGCCGCAGACGCAAGGATCCACATATATCTATCTCGCACACCTCGCACCATTCCTTCACGACCATGAAGATGAAATCGATCGTAGTATGGGCAAAGTCAAGGTATTGGTTTGGGAGTATGTGCAGGGCAAGTTTAGAGCAGTTTGGGAGGCACTTTTGGCCAGTATGGGACAGCAGCCTGTAGCTCAGGCAGCACAGGCAGCACCACCTCCGACGATGAATGATCCCGCCTCTGGACCTACCCAGATGGCTCTGGGACTATGGAGAACTTATGGCCCAAGTATCATCACCACCGGCGCTGCCTTGTTCAGCCAGTACGCACCAGGACAACAGCAACAACAACACGCGCAGCAGGCGCAGAGGACTCCATCGTTCTTCACCGAACGGCCGCAGCCCCAGCATGCCGCCTCTTCTTCTTCCTCTTCGACACGTCAGTCTCTTTACGAACGAAGACGCGCGTTAGAGGAAGAACTCGCCGCTCTAGAACGTATCGATCCTGGCCATGCGTCGGACAGTACATCCACGTCGTCATCACCGTTCACATCGCCTGCGGCCCCCACCTTCCCCATGCCTTCCATCTCGGGCACCACTGCCATGTCATCAGCATCTTCTTCGCCCAACTCGTCGCCTTATCTGCGTGAAAGAACTGGATCAGGTGTTGGTTTGGGTAGATTCGAAGAGATTGAAATCCCGCCTGAGGGATACGATGTTGGTACTGGCCATCCGACTGGACAGAGGAGCGGTAGCTGGTTTGGTGGCTGGGGATCCAGTATGGGCGGATACGAGAGAGTCAACAAAGAGGATTAGGGCGACATGAATAAATGAACGATGGGATTCAATGGACGACAGATAGCATTTCATAGCACATCACGACATTCTTCCTTCTCAGTACTTGTGTATAATTATTGTCTTTGTTGATTATTGCAATAGATGACCGTGTCACGATTCCTCCTGTATACATAAATTATGACATAAACCCTGGCGCATTGAACACATCTCCTAGACCATCCAACCGCGGCAATCCTTCGAGCGACATCGACACTCTCTCGTCCCCTTCGGCATCGGCAGCTTCAGCTTTTTCCTCTTTTCCTTCGACTGCCATTCCTTCGCTGCGGCGGGATCATAGTCAAACGTGAACTCTGTCCCGGCTGGAATATCTTCAGCAGCATAGAATACCAAGCTCGGCAAGTTGCTCTGCACACGAATTAGCTTGAGGTACCCAGACCGAGCACCAGCAAATACACACCTCTGGAATAGTCTGCCAAATGGCAGAGTACACTTTCAGGTTTGGCGAACAAGAGTGACTGTTTGATATGATTAGCGTGGACTTCAAATATCCCAGATATATGGCTACTTGCTTCAAGAACCGGGTCCAATTACCTGTAAAGAGTCGAAGGGTTGAGATTCAGTGACCTCCCCGGCATAGTTCCAACTCACCACACAATCGTGAATCAACAGTATACCGCTCCTCCTCCATCTCCGTCTCTTCACTCCGGTCCTCTGTACCGTCCAAATCGAAACAATAAGCCTTTTCTGCGCCTTCCATATTTTCGGCGGTACTTCTCAAACTAGAAACCAGACCATGTGGTTAGGGTACATGACAAGCAGTCAAAGAGAAGAACAAACATGATTTTCCTGTGGAGATACACGACGAATCAGCATTCCGTAGGTGACTGGAACTGACTCATGGCCTCACCCGGTATATAATCCCAGCACTTTTCCTTTCTCTACATCTTGCGGACACCTGACACCCCATCCACATTCTGCGGTTTTGAATATTTCAACGGGTACATCCCTAGGCCGTTGGGCTACACGGTTCGGACAATCTGGACCGCATTTGCAGTACTGGCAGTTTACAACCGTCAATCTCATATGAGAACGTTGAAGATGAACACGTACCTTGTTACACTCGACCACAAGAACTGGTGCATCGTTGACCAATTCAGCGTACATGAAGTAACCCTCTCCCTGACATCAGTCAGTAGCAGGATGGCATGAAATATCGAGAACATACATCTTCGGAATAGGGAAACGTCGGGTCGTCGCCGTTCATGAGAGGATGGCCTCCTTGACAATCACAAGTCATTGCTCTTTTACAGATTTTGTGATCACAAAATCTAAAAAACCCTTGATCGTTGGGAATATGTTTGTCGCCGATATCACTGTGAATTAGAATTACATCCAAATGAAATGTATGAGATTAGAAGGCGCACGCACTGAATATAATCATTCTCAAGATAACGAAAGTTGGGATCAAGAGGTGGGATCTCTTCGTCATCAATTTCATTGACCAATACGATGCCTTTGGCACCGACGTTTTTGGCCTGAGTATTCCACAGTCTCTGCAGTTGGCCCCGTCTAGAATACCCATGAGCAAGATACATGGATAAACTACGAGTACTCACTTCATTGAAAGGCGGCTAGAACTTGTACTTGAAGGACGAATTTGCCGAAATCCGGATGAAGCTACTTCAGGTAGCCAATTTCCAGCCTGTTTTTGGTAGTTGTCAGTAGGGCAATCAAGGGCACACAGATTGACTTTTGCCTTTTCCTTTCCTTTACCCTTGGCAGATATCTGAGGCGACACGGGCGGCCTTCCACGTCTCGCAGGGGTTGACCGCAGAGTTAAGGAACGACTGTCATCTTCTTCCTCGTCCGAGTCGGGAATAGTAGTGACCGAAGACTGTTTGCGAATTGCATTACGCGGAGCTGCAAAGGAAGCACTGGCTGTGCTGGATCTTATTGACGATGCTGGTGTCGTCGAAAGCCTTTGGAGGCCTTTGGTTGTGGAAAAGGTGGATGAGCTTCGAGTTCTGGATGACACCGATGAGCTTGCGACTGAAGAAGGCGGGTGCATGCTTGTCGGAGACATCAAATTCAGCTGATCTTCGGAAGGGCTCCTTGCACGCGAATTAGCGGTTCGCTGACGCTTTGAGGGTCCGGGGCGTTCATGAGGACTGTGGCGTCTAGTTGATGAAGAACTCGGTCCGGCTTGTCTTGGATGTTCACCCTCCGAAACCTCATCCTGATCTTCGATGCCGTGCTTCAACTTGAGCTGCGCCATTTTCTCGGCAAGAATAAGCTCATAGCTTTTCGTCTTGAGTGCTGCCGCCAATTTCTCTTCGTAAGCTTGGGCGCTGTGGTGAGTGTCTGTGCTGAGGATGTCCAGGTCCGACCACAATTCTATATCATGGGATTGTTTGACCAGCCTTCTTCGACGTTGTCTCGATTGATCTTTCCACCGCTTGAGTATGTCGTCTGAGCCTGAAATGTGTGCCGTGTCCCAGGTCTCTTTTGTTCCATCTTTGCGTTTCCACGTCTCCCAGACTATCTGTGGAATGTAAGCCCAACGTCCGGTCCCTCGTTCGCGGTCGGAAAGGAGTACCTCATATCTAGGACTGATGAGGACGGTATGAGGACAATGTAAAGTAGCAACATACCTCGTCTCTCCGTTCCTCACTTCTTCTCCCCCAATGTGAACCGGCCATTCCTGATCCATGTCCATGTCGCCCCAGTCCTCCTCCTCTGAGGCTGAAGCCTCCCACAGTGATGCGTCCCGTAGTTCCTTTTCGATTTGCGCGTCACCGTCCACAACATGAGCTGACATCATCCAGGTAGCCTCACTGAGGGATCAGAGCTGCGCTATCGCGGTTCGAACGCGAGCATTGTGACCATGTGACCCAACATCTCTTCAGTTCTGTATCATCGTTCAAGTTGTCAAGCCTTTACTCTCACTGTGAATCAAGGGTCTTGACTCATACCTAGGACACCAGGACGCGCACTGGTTCAGCACACCACCTATTGCTGATCACTGTTCAATGGCCAGCGACTACGACCCCATGCGTTCTGTAAATCTATTACCCTCCATTCTTCAATTTGGAGTCGAAACTCAAGTCATCTTTTTTTTTCGTTCTCAGGTAGTAGCCAGGGTCATTCATGAGGAATGAACTTCTACAATGAAGTTCATTGCAACATGTGCCTGTGGAGACCCGGATCTTTACTCTTCTTTACCCCACCTTCTGTCGACATGGTGTGGCCGCCGTCAGTGTATGTATGTCTTCGTCATTGATTCAAAGTCCAGATGCGGCACTTTTTTACCCCAACTTACAGTGTTATCGGTGTTGTCCATTGTATGAGGCGACTTTCCTCATAGTACGATTCTGAGCGCATATGAGTGCATACACTACGGACCTTCGCAACCCAGGCTTCTGATGTCACACCCTCGGCACATGCTCAGATCTTGTTCAGATTAATACTATTTCTCGCGATAAAACACCGACAACACGGAAACAGTATATAAGCGTTCGGTTGAGCTTGGTTCAACTGTTCATCCTCTACTTGACTGTGACTTTGCATTCCACACTTGTTTACTTGGATACCGAGAGGTGGAGCGTCTGGGATGTTTCTCGGCGAGTTTGGGTAATATAAAAGTGAGTTGTTATCCTCAGTGTAGCATCACTACTTCAAATCGTTCTCTTAAGCCAGCATCTCCATCATCAAATCGCTATGGTATTTTCGTCCTTACTCGGAGCGTTACTTCTGAGTGCTATTACCACTGTGGTGGCGCTCCCACAGCGTAGGTCATGTTCGTTCTTGAAACTGGGACCAACGACTGACTAGTATTGATACACAGCTGCTTGGAATAGCACCACGCTGCTCAAAAGGGCTCCATTAGCCAGTTCTGGATGTGGAACGAACCCCATTGCGAGCGGTACCTACTCCTTGAATGTCAATGGCAAGGATCGCCAATACATCCTCCAAATCCCCGACAACTACGACGCCAATACCCCCTACAAACTCATCTTTGGTCTTCATTGGCTCGGCGGAACTATGACCGACGTCGCAACCGGTCAAACCGTCGAACGCGACACCTGGGCCTTTTATGGTCTCCAGCGACTCGCCGAGAACACTGCCATCTTCGTCGCCCCTCAGGGTCTCGACAATGGTTGGGGCAATGCTGGTGGCGAAGACATCCAATTCATTGATGCTGTCATCGAGACCCTCGAGGCAGGTCTTTGTGTTGACCAGAACCTGAGATTCGCCACTGGGTTCAGCTATGGTGCCGCGATGAGCTACTCCCTCGCATGCTCTCGTGCCGACACGTTCCGCGCTGTTGCAGTCCTCTCTGGTGGACTGCTGAGTGGTTGCGATGGCGGTAACACGCCTATTGCGTACCTCGGGATTCATGGTATTCGGGACTCGGTGTTGAACATCGCTGGTGGGCGTCAGCTCAGGGACACATTTGTCCAGGCCAACGGATGCACTGCACAAGATGCACCAGAGCCGTCCGAAGGCAGTCTTACGCACGTGAAGACAGAGTACGCGGGTTGCCAGTCTGGGTTCCCAGTTACTTGGATTGCATTCGACGAGGGCCACATTGCTGCTCCGCACGATGGTGGTGCTGGTGATAGCGGCTCTCAGGCCTTCTCCCCTGGTGAGACTTGGAGTTTCTTCTCTCAGTTCTGAAGCAATGTCGCGTCATTGTGTAGTGCAACGTAATGCATGTACTGTTAAACAGTTATTATTAAACAATTGCTAGCATATCTAGGTTAATGCCTCCAGAACCTGAGAGTGCAATTTAAAAGACACGAGTTCGACAGTTCTCCTATCACCAAAGATGCATTTTTGTAGCCTGAAGGACATTGAGAGCCAAAAACTGTATATCATCGATTGTACCAGGAGGCGCCCAGACTACCAAATTAGGTGTATTGCTTCGCGATTGCCGATTACGCATCTCTCCCTTGAACCACCATGTCCTCACCGCCCATCCTCCAATTTCAACCATTTTCGTCTCTCACACATCCTTCATTTTGGCATAAATTTACGTCTCTCAAACTCGACGTGCTCAAACTCGACGACTCGAGCGTTCCTATTACTGCCTCATACACAGCTGGTCGAACCTATCGCGATAGGGAAAGCGGAAAGGAAGTTTATGTAGACTCCACGTTGAGTGTGGACGAAGAGTCGTTTGCCGAGGGAAACACGGGTGCAGGAAAATTGGTTATGGAGGGTGTAGTGAAGAATTATAATACGATTGAAGAGTTCAAGAAAGTGGACAAGAGCAAATTGTTTGCAGAGATTGCAGACGATGTACGTTCCCTTTCCTTCACGTTCTCCGTTTTTTTTCTGAAACCGAAATTGAGATATGGCACACAAAAACATCGAAATTCCTCCTTATAACATATGCAGATCTTAAGAAGTATAAGTACTACTACTGGTTTGCATTCCCGGCGTTTGTGGCAAAGCCACCTTGGCACATTACCTCTGCTACTCCGGAGCTCACAGAAACGCCCTTTTCTAATGACGAAATGTCCTCAATCCTTACGCAAATTACCCAATCCATACCAGGGGCACCCTACTTCCTCATCCGAGATGCACAAATTCGTCCATTCGACCCCTCCTCTTTCGATGCAGAGCATGACATACTAGGCTTTGTTGATCCTTCATCACAGCCTCATAATCCAGGATGGCCACTTCGAAACCTCCTAGCGTTTATACCTTCCAATACGAAGACTGTGCGCGTTTTATGCTGGCGCGACTCTGAACCTCCACGTGACGGCTGGAAATCACGCTATGCTGTCTTAGAGAGACAAGTAGCCGCTGAAGTTACCCAAGGGACGAGACCAGACGCAGTTGGATGGGAGAAGAATCCGCAAGGGAAGCTTGCCCCCCGTGTTGTTGATCTAGCGCCGATGATGGATCCTACTAGGTGCGTCTCTTTGAGATGACATGGAGGATAAAGTTCTGACAATGCCCCATAAAAAAGACTAGCAAACCAAGCAGTGAACCTTAACCTCAAACTAATGCGTTGGCGTATTCTTCCTTCTCTCGATCTCGATAAGATAGCGACCACCAAATGTCTGCTGCTCGGAGCCGGTACATTGGGCTGCTATGTCGCCAGGGGATTAATGGTACTTCTTATTTTTTGTTCATTGCATACCCTTTTTGATGTAGATCAATCACTACAGGCGTGGGGCGTTCACCACATCACACTTGTCGATTCCGGACGCGTATCGTTCTCTAATCCAGTCCGACAACCCTTGTTCACATTTGAAGATTGTCTCAATGGTGGAAAGCCTAAAGCAGAATGTGCCGCCCAGAGGATGGGGGAGATTTGGCCTGGTGTGGTGAGTCTTTCTCTATGATTTTGGGACATCTACATCAGGTACTGAGCATGTACTTCTCACAGAACGCCACTGGTCACACCCTTAGCATACCCATGCCCGGGCACCCCGTTCCAGCCTCACCTCCTTCTGCCGTTCAATCCGTCCGCGCTGATGTTGAGAAGCTTGAAAAACTGATCGAAGAACATGACGCCGTATTTTTATTAATGGATAGTAGAGAGAGTCGGTGGCTGCCTACCGTGTTGGGGCGCGCAAAGGGAAAGGTACGAGTCTGTCTCCTATCTCTTGTTCCTTTCAATTTTCCATGATGCTTCATAGCACCACTTTCGTCCGGGAGGTTGATACTCTTTATCTTTTTCTAGCCGGTCATCAACGCAGCCCTAGGCTTTGACACGTTCCTCGTCATGCGACACGGAGCGCGCGGGGCCGAGAAAGGAATAGGACAAGACCTAGGATGCTATTATTGTAACGACATCGTTGCACCAGCGGATGTGGGTGTCATTCTTACTTCGTATGTCAAGTCATGCTGACTACGTATATTCCCTCTATAGTCCCTCTCCGATAGAACCCTTGATCAGATGTGTACTGTGACCCGTCCTGGAATAGCCAGTATCGCGTCGTCCACAGCGGTAGAATTAATGATGAGTGTATTAATGCATCCAGATGGGTACGTCGATTGCTCCCTCTCAATACAAGTCTTCCTCACCGCTTGTCCCATAATAGGATTCATGCCGCAGCTCCACCACCTGTTTCAAACCAGTCTCAAGCCCAAGGTGCAGAAGGTAATGGACAAGGAGAAAGCGTCCTCGGTCTCGTACCACACCAACTCCGAGGCTACCTTGCTCAGTTTCGTAACATGCACATTGTGGGTGCGAGGTACGAGAGGTGTACAGGGTGCAGCGATATTGTGAGTTGCTTTCGAGATCGCCTTTCGTAGCTTTGCCAAACTGACACCATTACAGGTTCTAGACACCTACACTCGTGAAGGCTTTTCCATGCTTCTCAAGGCGTTCAACGAGCCGAAGTACCTCGAGCAGCTTACAGGACTAGACAAGCTGTTTGAAGAGGGTGAGAAGGCGCTGGAAGATGTTGATTGGGTCGAGGAAGGGGATGGCGGAAGCGGGGATGATTTCTAGAATAAGAATTTATCGAGATGACGGATTTTTTGGAGGAAATGCTAATATCACGATCGTATGGAATCTGGATATGAACTCGATGTTCTTTTTGTGTCACTGACCTTTCCTGTACCAGACCAATGTACACCTATAAACAGCCATTATTCAGTCACCGTGCATTTAGTTCTGGCCATCTACACTGAATGTTACGCCTAACCTTATACCAGGACCGAGATGTATCGATGCATCCTACATTGTGTTTCAACGAGACATATTGTCGTCACCGCGAGATAGCCTGCCGTCGACTTGTGCAGTTTCAGATTTCCTCTTATGCGGTAGTCTCAATCCCTCAATACATTGTATATCCACCATTTTTTGACATTGAAATCCGCAGTACCACGGCCGACAAGTGAAAATCGATAGCGGTTCATATTTCAATGCTCCACCCCCATGCTGTAGTTTGTGAGCTATCGATTACTTGTCATGGTTATGGCTAGTTATAGGCAGTGTCGGGGACGACAGCGTGCCTCGTGTTATGATGTTGAGGCTTGATGCAGATCCATAACATATTGCACAGCTGTCGGGCAAGCAGTGGGGAAACCTGGGGTACGACAGGCTAAGTGATATCTGGTATCGCCACACGCGTATCCATACATATTGATATTTGGAGTCGTTCACAACTGATAAAGATCTGCATCTAACATGCCTTGGATTCTACATTATGAAGGGTTTTGTGCTAGTACTCGTAAACAGCGTATCTAATCGTAGGGTATTGTACAGTCGTAAACATAAATACAGATAAAGTACACTTGAATTCTTTTCTTCTTTTCCGTTTCTCCCCCTTCTAGACCGAATGATTCATAAAACCCAAATCGAAAGCAGTAGCGAAAGCAATGACGACGATGATTAGGAACGGAGAGTAATGAATAGATGTAATATGGTTTAAAGTGGAATGTAGGGAGGAATGGAGCCTTTGACATTGGCAATGGAAAAAATTAGGCCGGCGTCACTACTGACAGCGGCCCTAGAAGCTTTCCGAGGACGAAGTCGAATAAGATACGAGAACTTTGAACTGAGATAGGTGATAAGGGCACCACGACTCGGAGTACCAACTCTGGTAAAGGGCGAACTATGGGTCGACATCGGTACAGCCGCGGTGGGCGCCCTTGTCTAACACAGCCAGCTGCGTCATCGATCATTGAACGTTCAGCTCCCAAACGATGTCGCCCCCTGGTCTTAAGGTGCTACGCGTCGAGAGCCCCATGAACTGATTCCTTCCCATCAAGAAGTCAACCCTTTTGACCCCTCGCTTCTCTTCTGTCTGCCTCACGGCCGAGTCTGCGATCTTTCGGCAGCGAGAAAAGTATGCCCGGTTGATCCTCTTCGTCACATCCATTGAAGGAATAGCGTCATACTCGTCCGGAAGAACAGAAACATGCATGTCACGGCAGAGTGCAAGAAGTACGTCTAGCACTGACACGTATGGACGGCCGTGTGATGCAGGTGTGACCGTGATATCCCATTGAAACATCGACGACGTGATAGTCAATGACGAGACGGGAGGTTCGGTCGCGGGCTCGGTCATGATACTGTTCGAGGGTGACTGCTCGATGATGGAGAAGGGAAGTGACAGGTCGTAATGGATCGCGGGACCCTTGTACGGCGAGAACGCGAGCAAGAAATGCAAGCGCATGGGTGCTTTGGCGTGGTGAGCATGAGCGAGGTTCAGAAAGTGGGACGTATGGGGTTGGTCGGCCTTTGACAACAGCCGGGAGCGCATGAGCTGTTGTGCTGGGTAAGTCGGCGGTGTAGCGACGTGGACCAATTCATCTGGGAGTGATCTTGATGATAAAACAGAAAGGCTTTTAGAAGGTATATGGGGAGGATAGATGGTGTTCGTCTTGGCGAATCGTACGTGCTTCATAATGGGTCGTGAAATGGTGGGTTCTGGGGGAAAGGGACGTTGGAAGACACGTCGGCTTAAATATTTCTGGGTCCGTCATCGCTACATGCTGTCCCCCGAACCAGTAACCCATAAAGGGATTGAGGCATTGTCAGAGTAACAACAAGGAACAGCCATAACAATATATCCATGTGAGGTAATCCGTTGCAAAACAACCATCAAAATCCAAGGAAACGTGAGCGTGAGCGGTGGGCGCTTTAGCCCAATCCACGTGGAAAGTAGGCGCCTATTGCTATCGTTGACACAAAACCCGATGGACCTGCCCATCATGACATTGAACACCAGATCCTTCCTTCCCATGAAGGGAGAGTGAGAACTGACACCGCCAGAACTTGATAAGCAAATCAAATATTGACGAACATCAGAGGCATTTACACCTTTCCTAGCCCAGGCCCCCAAAGCTGATGCTCTTATGTCCAAGATATCGATGGGACAGCATTTTTGAGTTATCGTGAAACATGAAGATCCCCAAGAAAGGACCCATTGATTCCTAAGGCGGGCGTGAATCTTGATTTGCCTTATTATCCTTGACGCCTAGACCTAGGTGATGCCGGCCTCTGCTGTCAACGTTTTTATTCAAACTGAGAAGAAGACAATAAACAAGCGAGCATACCGCTTCACCAAAGCCTAAAACGACAATACTAGCCAAAATTAGCTCGAGGGACGCAAGTGGTTTCCTGTGGTGTCAAGCGATGTTCGTGATCTACGTGGTGAGTGACAACCGCAGTTCGAGATCATCAAAACCCCGGATTTCGCCTGGTCTTGACACGAATAACGTTGAAGAAGGCAACTCCCCGTTGCGCAGACCACTTTTTGATATTGATGTTCAAAGCTGTGATTGTAGTTAGTAGCCATGCGATACATTAGCGCGGCCGAAGTGACGAAAAAGAGGATTTCTGCACATCAACAGTTCAATGGAGTGAGTGAGTGTTAAAGCAGTCATATTGACGATGAACGTAACATGTGTTTGTAGAGTTTGACCCGCCAGAGATGACTACGAGGCAAATGCACAAACGTGACAAACTGCTCCCAGCCAACAGAGAGTAGATAGGCATATAAATCTGGGTAAAATCATTAGCGTCTTGTAGTGCATATTGCGGAGGAACACAAACCAATCATAGTAGTCGCAAACGTTGAGTTGCAATAGCCCCTTCAATGCCGTCTGAGGGAGGCAATCTTGAATGACCTCCCTGACCTTTGCAACGGGTGGTGGCATGTATGCCCATCGAAACCAATGGTTATTTCCCAGATCGAGATTGACACTCAACGCAACCAAAGTCAAATACGGAAAAGTGTCGCCGGATAATACATCATCGAGGTGTTTCCATTCCGGTATCTCGCACGTTTCCTCGAGTCGATGGCTTGTTCTTGCGTTGAACCCCGAGACCAATTCAATGATACGAAGTTGGGGTGCTTTGAGCGTTTTTAGAAGCGCGACAGATGTGCATACAAGATATGGAAGAAGATCGCTAGACCATTCGGCATCCAGTGTTATCTTCTTGAGAGCTGTAAAGTTCTCAAGTACCCTGGATTGAATCAAATGTGCTAGATAACAGAAGGCCGCCGTAAGCCAATGCTCCTAGGACAAGCAATACCGGTGACGTACCAGTCAAAAAATCGCGAGGATTATGAAGATAGAGACGGAAATGCCCGTTTTCGTAGTCATTCGGAGTAGGCAAGCCGAGGTCGAGAGCGGTAACGTGCCCGCCGACAAGCCGAAACAGCTGGTCATGAAAGGAAAAATCGGGTTCTATGGCTTCCTCTGACGGCAGAAAGTCCGACCACGATATCGTGAATTCATCCAACTTGGACAGATCGAATGCAGGGCCGGTGAGCCACATGAGGATGTCTATACTAAGATCCGCTTCACGTAGACAAAGGTTTCGGAGTTTGCGTGGGGTACCGTCATCGGGGACTCGCTGGCGTAGAATTGTACCGGCTTCGTGGATGGACGACAGCGACCGAAAGTCGTAGAGCACTGGGCCAACGGCGGAAAGGGTTAGCTTTTCGACGTTGGGAAGGGCATAAAGAAGATCTGGCAAGTCCCTACATCCCTTCATTCCCTGGATATCGGCTACTGAGAGCTCCGTCACCGATTGGAAGCGTTTAACTAAACGCTGCTCTACCGGGCCCCATCGCACAAAGTCTTCCAGGGCGAGCGATTGAAGACGCGTCAATGCTGACGCGAGGCCCCTCGCCGGTGAAGTTCGTAAGTACGGAGTACCCAAACAGTCATCATTCGGGTCGGAAAGCTCCAAGTCTCGAACATACTCTCCAAGGTGTGGTGAATGTTTGAATTTTCGACTCCAGAATTGGCAAGACTCGCGACAATTGATCTCCACGGCATAAAAAATCTTTGCCTGTGCAGCTCGACACCATATGCGTGAGACCATGGCTGCCGCTTGAAGGAGTGTTCGGCGTTCTTCTTCGGCATCCAGCTCTTCCATTATGAGATTGACCACCTCCAAAGGTAAAGGCATGACTTGAATGTTTTCTCCATTATCGTCGATCATTGTGGTAGGTGTGGAACCGGGGTCCAGATTGCTTTGATTCTCCGCACTGCTGTTCGGTGCTCTCCTTACTCGACGTTGTTTACTACGTGACATCTAGCAGAAAGCTCAGTGTTAGTAAGTGAATAAACTATCAGAAAGCAACGACGCACCTCCTCAGATGAGCCTTCACGGGCTTCGAGTGCAATCGTAGAACGAGGAAGACGCGTCAGAGTCTGTCAGAATGCGGTGGGGAGAAAGACAAATTTCAAAGACGAGGCGATGAGGGTCAAAGAGAAAGAAACATGATAAGATCCGATGATAAGATAACAAACCAGGCCCCACCTCGAGCCTATATATACTTAGTAGCAGTGTGTACGTGTACATCAAAGAGAACGACAATGCCAACTTGATTAAGGTATACCTATACATGTAACTAACATGCGTGCCAAACATGATGCTTCCAGAAGACATCACGCCTCTGCTGCGTCCCCATTAGCGGCCGCACCCTCCTTCTTCGCCTCCCACTGCTTCTCTTTCTCCTTCCATTCGGGGGTATTCCATGGTCCAGCATCACTCAACGAACATCCACCCTCACACTCGCACTTGCCACCAAAGTCCTTTGGCAGATTCTCAGCTGGAATCTGCTTGAGCAACTCTTCCTTGTAGTTGCTTCCGAGAATCGCAATCTTGGCAACGGTGACCTCGTCTAGCCAAGGCTTGATCAAAGCCCATACGGTACTGAAAAGGTATGGCGCGTTGATGATATAGAATTTACCCATGC
This sequence comes from Paramarasmius palmivorus, assembly GCA_037176845.1. NCBI lineage: Eukaryota > Fungi > Basidiomycota > Agaricomycetes > Agaricales > Marasmiaceae > Paramarasmius > Paramarasmius palmivorus. Next base: position 34,407 of record JAYKXP010000226.1, on the reverse strand, counting down.
ATTCAGGGTAGCGATTCTGACCGATGGAGGAAGCCTGACTGACGTAGTCTTTGACGCGATAAAAGTTGCTGAGGGAAACATTGTGGAGATCGAGGATGGTGCATGAAGTCTCGACGGGGTTACCGACGGATTCGGAACATGCGGGAAGGCGGGTATTGATGAATTTTTCATACTCGTAGACGAGACGCTGAAGCTGACGCTCTTGGGAAGTGATGTTGTAGAGGGCCTTAATGTCTAGTTTCCCCAAGCGTTCTATGTAGATAGGGCGTCCATCCTACAATCAAGTCTTCAGTCACTGTTATCCATAAAACAGGCATGACACACCTTATCCATTTTATGATAATACTGAGGATAATACTTGTCTACTTCAGCCTTCTCCTTAAAATCGAAGTTTCTACGTATCACGACGTCAGGGGCATCCAAAGTAGACGATAACGATAGAACTCACTTGACTAAATCGTCCACGCCAAATTCCTTTCTCCATTTCTCGCAATCGAGTAACATAGCCTTAGCCAGTGCGACGTCGAATTTACGTGCACGAAGGAATCTGTAACGGGTATCATCATCAGCGAGATCCAATCAGGAGATGCAAAGTGTTTTGCAACAGAGAATATCCCGCCAAAGCAAATACATAGATGTCTACCACCGTCAAATGACAGACAGCGACGAAAAAAGATCGCTCGACTACAGGAAAATTCTTGTGGACGACGCTCACCTTAGGAGAGTCGCATCGTCCATTCTCTCTTCGACAAATGCACCTTCCTCCTGAAGCTCCTTCTTCAGCTTTTCCAATGCATGCTGCTGCGTAACAGTAAGGTTTCCCAGTCTTCCCGGAAGGGGCTTGTAGTTTGGATTGGTGACGCCAGGGGGCATGGGGCTCGCGCTGGCAGCTTGAGGAACACCTTCTGAGGCCATGTTAAATTTCTAGACGGTGGTCGTAGAGATTCGTCAAGTATAAATCGATGAAAATCGAATGAAAGTAGAGGGAGTGAGAGGAGGATGTAGGGAGAGTATGTAAAACGAGATGGAGTAAAGGAGAAGAAAATGGTGATCGCCAAATCGTCAGGGGTAGGTTAGGTAAGCTCCCCTTTCGACATTCAAAAGTTCTAAAGTTGCTCACTCGAACTCTAAAGATCTAAAGACTGATCAACGACCATATGCATTAAGCCAAGATGGATAGTCCTGCAATGAAGGCAACCATGATTATATTTCGTTCGAAAGACATACTACTTGAGCAGCTAGGTTGCACTTGCCAAGGTCGTTAAATCTTCGCGGCGCAGTCCAATGACACGTGTAATATTGCGATACGCGCTGTACTGCGCAAGAAGCGAAAAGCTGGAGCAAATCGACCAGCGAGGGTCCGGGTCTGTCAAAATGTTGAACGTTGTTCGCAGCATTCAAGCAGCATTGACAGGCATCCCGAGCCCAAGCTGCAGAACGTTCATCATTGTGCTCGACGTGAAACTCGGTGATTCCGACTGAAACAACCGAGAAAGAGTGACAAGACGACGCCCCGTGCTATATGGTGGAGTCGAGGCGACAAAGATTAGTAGAGAAATTGATGTAATGGTTTACATCGCAGAACAGACGCGAGTCTGGGGGAGTTGAGATTGTTACTGTAATGTTAAAATATCAAGGTACTGGGGAGATAATCAGGGATCATTCGTGCCTTCAACAAAGGGGGGAATCGCGTAGTAACAAGGTATTGGCAGCTTAGATCTGTGTAGGACTTGTTACCGACGCTGTGTTGATCTACGACTCGACGGCGCCAGGAATGTGATCGGTGGCTAGTAATATGCGAGTTCTTCTTAGCGTCTCAGTAAGGCTGGCATCATGTGGCATGAGAGATCCATACAGCATGGCATGGTGTTCGTATAGCTATATGAAACTACAGCTTTAGACACGAGAGAATCCTGGCTTGATGGGAACTAGAAAGCCTCTATAGACATTTAGTTGCATTCAGGTATACCTGAGTCGTTTATGTACGTGCTTGAGGAGAGGAAACGATTGAGGAGCTCGAGGTAGCCATGGTGGAAGTTAGGAGCCCAAAAGGAGCCGTGGAACTCGAGCTCAAGTTGCGGCAGTGCTAACAGTTCCCACGGTAGCTTGAACGCCGCTGGGCTTTTAAAATTTCCGATAGCTTTTCGATGTACCTTGGTTGTAACCCCCAGCTCCCAGCGCGCTTGAAAATAGTCAATATCCAGGGGGCAATTTTTTTCCTGGTGTCTTCTTGTCTTTTCTCTTTCATTCACTTCAAGATACCATGGCCAAAGCGTTTCCCGAGTCAAGTTAAAGTTCCGAGTATGTTCTTCCAAACAACTGAACAGCAACATATCATGGTCATCCACACCTTGAAGCGTTCCTTCTTTAGACAGAGAACGCATACCCAGCTTCCTCCATGAAAGAGAGCGTCAAAAAACCATATCATTGGGATGATCAATGTATCTTGGAACTTCGTATCCAATAACACCATAATTACTTCTTATCGCACTCATTTCCGACCCCCAATCTTGGCGAAGCTTGAATCCTCAAAGTTCAACCCCAGGGCCGTGTGAGCACTGTATTGCACTCTGCCTGGCTTCCTTCAGCTGACCGAAACACGAATATTACAGTTATGATGATGCTGAATGGAGCACAACTACTGTGGAGGATGCTCCGGCGGCGCCAATTGGCATCCTGCCGTCCCGCTTGACATCAATACCGTTATACCACAAATGAATGACCTCAAGCCTGTCTTTCTGCGACAGCAAAAATCCCTCGTACATTCTTCGCCTTCATTGTCACCAGATGTGTAATCCACGAGTCCGCCAAATCCAACTCTCAAGAATATCTGTCGCTTGGCTCGATGGTATTTCACGACGCCTCCTCTCCTTCCTCAGCTTGCCCCAGATCCCCTTGCCCATTCACCGCTATCTCAACAGCTTTGGTTCCAAAAGCGGAGAGAACATTCCGAAAACGGTATTTTTCTCTTGGCAGAAGGCTCTCGATTATGAGGGCCTGACATCAATGCTGGGCAAAGCCAAGACCTATTGGTGCTTAAAAGTGGTGGTTGGGCGTTTGTGAACCCCCGACTTATGGTTATAGCTTCTCAACCTTCCCATGGACGAACCCCCGCCTTGTCAGCAAAACCTTCCACGAACCGACCTTATGGTGCTCTGCCAGAGAGCACTCATGCTATCGATGGACTTGAGGTTGTTCGACACCTAAATAGTCACCCCAACAACGGTCTTTCTGAGGCCGAGGCCGCAGAAAGACTCGCAGAGTTAGTTGTCTTTGACAAGGATATTTATGATGCAAAGTGCTAACACAGTACCCACAGGTATGGCGAGAACATCCTCGACGGAGGTGGTGGCGCTTCCGCTTTCAAGGTTCTCTTCCGTCAGGTTGCCAACGCTCTAACACTCGTCCTCGTTGCTGCAATGGCACTTTCATACGGTGTCCGTGACTGGGTCGAGGGCGCCGTTATCACTGCAGTCATCGCTATCAACGGTAAGAAGTCGCTCTACCCTTCTCTTTCACATCATCTGACATGCACCAATTCAGTTCTTGTCGGTTTCTTCCAGGAATACAAGGCAGAGAAGAGTATGGACGCCCTTCGATCACTCTCTTCTCCCACCGCCAATGTTATCCGAAACGGAGAAACCGTCTCAGTCCCCGCCAAGTCTGTTGTTCCCGGTGACATTGTTAACATCAAGATGGGTGATGTTGTACCCGCGGATCTTCGTCTTCTCTCTGTGTCCAACCTTGAAATCGACGAAGCTCTGCTCACTGGAGAAGCACTTCCAGTACAGAAGATTACCGAGGCTATGAAGATCGAGATGGATGGCGAGAATGGATCTACAGTTGCTATCGGCGCTGGTGATTTGGTGAACATGGCATTCGCTAGTACGGTGGTTACAAAGGGGCGTGGACGTGGAGTGGTTGTGGCGACTGGGATGCGCACTCAAGTTGGAGGCATTGCGCTGTCGATGAGCAATCGTCGCTCAGATGACAAGGGTGACATGCCGATGAGGATCCGCATCTACGAGAAGATCATGACAATTGCTGGTCTTCGTACTGGCACGCCACTCCAGATCAAGTATGCTTCTCGTCTCAGTGACTGTGGCAAGATCTAACAATTGGTTCTCCTAGGCTCAGCAAGCTTGCATATGTCTTATTGATCGCCGCAGTTATGTGAGTGCCCGAGTCGTGCCGTTGTGTTTATGTAACTGATTTAGCTTTAAGTTTGACTATTGTCGTGTTTGGTGTAGCAGAGGTGAGTGACCATCGACGTCCAGGCCCGAACAGAGCTGACATAAAGTCTAGTTCGATATCTCTACCGAAGTCGCAATCTACGCAATCGCTCTTGCTATTGGTGTCATCCCTGAGGGTCTGATCGCTGTCTTGACCATTACCATGTCAGCAGGAACGATAAGGATGGCAAAAGAGCATGTCATTGTTAGAAGGTTGAATGCTCTTGAAGCCCTCGGAGGCATAACGTGAGATTCCTTTACTCTTGAGCAACGAGGATGTTTACCCATGTCATCTCAGGGATATCTGTTCAGACAAAACAGGTACATTGACTCAAGGGAAAATGATCGTGAAGAAAGTTTGGATACCTTCTGCGGAAGCGGCTCCTCGAGACCTAGAAGTAGAGTCCACTGCTGGTGCACTCAACCCTGAAGGTCGCATCCTTGAGCAAAGCAAATTAGCAAAGGAAACTGACTCGCACAGCACCGTCGTGAACCCGACCGAGATGGATGCTGCTCTCAAGGAGCTGGTAACAGTCGCTTCATTGTGTAACGTTGCTACGTGAGTCTTCCTGAACACCTTGTTTGCAATGTACTCATGTCCGTCCAGGATCTCAAAGGGCCAAGAAGACCAGTGGACCAGCACTGGTGATCCCACTGAAGTAGCATTGCAAGTATTCGCGCACAAGCTGGGCATGGGTCGACCTTCTCTCGTTGACGTTTCGAGTTCCACTGATCCGCTTTCCGACAAGAACGATGCACAAACTCTGGATACCGTTACCGACTCGAAGCGCTACTCTCTCAAGAATGAATATCCTTTCGACTCGTCTCTTAAACGCATGTCCACTGTCTACATTGACCACATGTTCCCGATGAATCCTATCGTGCTCCTCAAGGGGGCAGTCGAACGCGTTCTTGACGCCAGCGCTTCGTATTTGAAGGACGGAAAGAGTGCTGGAGTTTACCGCCCCGAGGAGAATATGGCTGATATCAGGATGGCCGAGGTTGCCCCCCTCGACGATAATGCTCGCACCGCTATCTTGTCTAAGATGGAAGAGATTGCCGCGCAAGGGTTGCGAGTTTTGGCGTTGGCTTCAAAGAGAATGGACATTGCGGGAGATGTGAAGGCGGTGAACGACTCAGTATCTATCGTCACCTCGGGTGACAAGAACGAGGTGGATATCGTTCTCGGTCGTCTTGCCCGTGAACAAGTGGAACAAGATATGGTTTTCATTGGCCTTGTTGGCATTTATGATCCTCCCCGTCCAGAAAGTGTGGCTGCCGTTAAGGCTTGTAAAGAGGCCGGAATCACAGTGCACATGTACGTTTCCCTTCTTTTCGGGCCTAGAGATACTGACTTCGTTGCAGGTTGACTGGCGATCACGCAGCCACTGCTACTGCTATCGCAAAGGAACTTCGCATCGTTGAACCTGACGCACCAAAAGGTGCTATCATGCATGTGAGTGCTACCCTGCGTGTTTCTCTCACTCCATTCTTACACCTCGATAGGCTTCGGAATTCAATCGTCTCACCAACCAAGAGATTGACGCTCTTCCCACTCTTCCTCTCGTCATAGCTCGATGCTCACCAGAAACCAAAGTCCGAATGATAGAAGCAGGTCGCCGTCGCGGAAAATACCTCGCCATGACTGGAGACGGTGTGAACGATGCTCCAGCACTCTCGCTTGCCCCTGTCGGCATCGCTATGGGCATGGGAGGTTCCGACGTTGCCAAGGATGCCTCTGACCTCGTTCTCACCGATGACAACTTTGACTCTATCCGGTCTGCGATTCGTGAAGGCCGGAGGTTGTTTGACAACATCCAGCGTTTCATCCTCCATTTGCTCAGCGTCAATATCGGCGAAGTCCTGTTGTTGGTTATCGGCTTGGCGTTCAAAGATGAAGAAGGACAATCTGTCTTTCCGTTGTCGCCACTTTCAGTTTTGTGGATTAATATGATTACCTCGAGGTAAAGGTTTCTTGGACACGACATCAAGTCTCGCTGCTGACCACCTTTATTCGCAGTGCCCCAGCTTTCGGTTTGGGTCTTGAGAAGGCAGCAGTCAATGTCATGAAGCGTCCTCCTCATGACATCAAAGCAGGTATCTTTACCTGGCCCGTCATCATCGACTGTATCTTCTACGGTGTCATCATGGGTGCGACGTCGATGTTAAGTGTAAGCTATCCTTCTTCTCTACCTACCCCCGATATTGATAAGCTTCCCAGTTTGTCGCGGTCATCTGGGGAGGATACGACGGCAACCTAGGCATCGACTGTAACCGGTCCAAATCTGATGCCTGTGTACCTGTCTTCCGAGCTCGTTCAGTTGTGTTTGCAACCCTCATCTTTGACATCCTATTCTATTCTTGGGAGTTGAAGTCGTTGGATCGACCTCTGCTCAATATCACACCAGGGCAGCCCTTCTGGGTTGATTTGTGGAATAATCAAGTTCTTTTCTGGTGAATAGTCTTTCCTTGAGTCCTGTTTTCTTGTCCTGACGAGGCTCTAGGTCGGTCATTATCGGTTGCGCCAGTGTACCTCTGACAGTATACGTACCCGGCCTCAACACGAATGTCTTCCACCAAACTGGCATTACTTGGGAATGGGGCGTCATCGTCGGAATGACTCTTGTGTTTATCGTCTCTTGTGAATTGTGGAAGTTGTTTGTGAGGAGTAAACCATGGTATGCAAATCTGGGGAGGTCAGATGAGGCGATTGTTGAGGAGCTGGAAGTTGGCGAGGTGTAATAATGAGTAGTAGCTGATGTCCTCATGATTTCCTCACGACGTAAATGCTTGACTGTCAGTATCATCAATATATGCCTTTTGCTTTCTGTCATGGCTGTAAAACAGGTTGAGTGTACAAGAACGCCTCGTATGGACGGACGGTCTCCTCTTTTAGCATTATCTGGATTATGTGGAGTTACAATACAACAAGCCTACAACCTCTAAGCAACGAAAGCGTAACCCTTCTCAATGTTCTTCTTAAGCTCAGGCAAGCAAGCCTCCATAAGCTTCTCCTCCTCCGCCGATAGAGGACCGATAGGGTGAATCTTCTCAACACCGTTGGGCTAGAGATAGTACCATCCATTAGTTACAAAGCCAACTCCTAAAATGGCAAATGACGTACCCCAAGCTCAACGTTTGAAGAGAAGAAGTCAATACCCTTGTCTGCGAACAACGGGCTCTTGACAAAGGTAGGTGTAACAACACCCTTCTCGCCGTTCAATCCACGAAGCAGCGAGTTGGTGAACTTGGCGCCAGCGTAAGCCATAGAAAGGGTAGCGCTACCAGCACCATCCTTAGCCTTGACAACCTCATCACCACCGTATTGGATACGGTAAACGAGCTTTTCATAGGCATCGCCCTTGACAGCCTTTCCGTAGCTGGACTGGGAGAGCAGCGGAACGATGGTAGCTCCGCTGTGGCCTCCGACAACAGTCACGGGTGTGTCTGAGGGCTTGGCACCAGCGACACCAGCGAGGAAACGGGCGGCACGGACAACATCAAGGGTGGTGACACCAAAGACGCGTTTAGGGTCGAAGACGCCAGCTTTTTCGAGGGTTTTAGCGACAATGGGAACGGTAGAGTTGACGGGATTAGAGATGACGAGGATGTGTGCGGAAGGAGATACTCGGCCGACGGCAGAAGCAAGGTCACGGACGATGGAGGCGTTGGTCTGTTGTACATATGAGAACAGAGGAAATTTTCGGATGAATGGTTACATACGTTGAAGAGATCATCACGGGTCATCTTGGCTCAATGTCAGACACCAGAATTTGCAAAAGTAGGAATAAGCTGTACTCACACCAGGCTATAGAAGATTTGGATAAGAAAATATTCACTCCAGCTTGGGAAACGCAAAACACACCTTCCTAGGTACACCAGCAGGGATGACAACAACTTCGACACCCTCAAGGGCCTGCTCAAGCTGGTCAGCAGCGTAACCGTTCACCTACGAGAGTATGGGTCAGCGGCGAGTCACTATCAATCAGCTCTGAGAGTCACGAACCTCGCTAGCAGTGTCGACATGGCTAACATCTGCAGCAACACCAGGAGCTCCCCTGATATCATACAAGCTGAGCGACGAGACCAAAGGATCCGTTTTGAGGAGTAATGACAGAGGCTGACCGATACCTCCTCCAGCACCAAGGACAGCAACCTTCGTCTGACGAGCAGAGGAAGTAGAGAAGAGGCGGGAAGAGGGAGTAGCGAGGGTCCTGGCTGCAGCACGAGCGAACATGGTGGTGGTTCGGGAACAAGATGTGGAAATACGCTCAGCTGCTCCGTCGCCGAAGTTTTCCGACGACCCGTGAGATCTATGACACGACTCTGGGCCTAGCTCTACCCTTTTCCCTTATTTCCACCACCATGTCACACGACGGCAGACCCACTTTTGTACAGTCTCTAATGGTGAATAATGGATATGATTCTTCGTTTCTCCGATTCTGATAATTTACAGGCAGGTGGTGCAGCAGGAACTGCAGTCGATCTTTTATTTTTCCCAATCGACACCATAAAAACGCGGTTACAATCCTCTCAAGGATTTGCTCACGCAGGCGGCTTTAAGGGAATCTACAAAGGCCTCGGAAGTGTGGTCGTGGGCAGTGCACCAGGCGCTGCAGCTTTCTTTTCAACATATGACTTTCTCAAACAAAATCTACCCATTTCAACAACTAGTCCGTTAAACCATATCGTCGCAGCGTCCGCAGGAGAAGTCGTACGAGTTTCAGCCCCCATGTACCGAATCTCTTCAAGCTGATTGGGTAGGCTGCATGCCTCATACGCGTACCTACGGAAGTTGTCAAAACTAGAACTCAAACTGCGAGTTTCGGAGTGATTAATCAGTCATCGTTGGCGACACTCAAACTCACGGTGGCAAATGATGGTCTCAGGGGACTGTACAAGGGATTTGGTATTACCGTTATGCGAGAGGTGTGTATCCTGCTCTTTCCGATGTAGGATGACGCTAGATGCTGACATTTAAACTTTAGATACCTTTTACCTCTCTCCAGTTCCCACTATATGAGTACCTAAAACGACGTTTGGCTGACACTTTAGATCGGCCGAACACACAAGCTCGACTCTACGCATATGAAGCAGCTGTCTGTGGGTCTTTTGCTGGTGGTGTAGCGGCCGCACTTACTACGCCTCTGGACGTCCTCAAAACGCGTGTAATGTTGGATATTGCTGTGAGTATACTGTTCTTCTCTTCTGGCTCGCGATCACTGATGATCACGTAGTCCTCTGGGAACACAAGAATATCGCTATTCACAAGATTTACGACAATCTACCGAACCGAAGGGGCGAAAGCTCTTTTTGCAGGCGTTGTTCCACGTACAATGTGGATATCCGCTGGAGGCGCGGTGTTCCTCGGGGCATATGAATGGGTAGTTGGTGGATTAATAACATCGGGAGTAGGAAGTTAGAATTAGAGGATTCATGTACGTATACGCTCGGTAACAGGGCACCATTCTTATAAATAGTATATAATTTCGAATAGCCGTAAGTCGCATCGAGTGCTCTGAAGTAATGTGCATCATATAGGCTATGACGACGCGTTTCTCGACCCCAAACCTCGAAGTGCATTTCGGACTCTCTGTCTAATCAGAGTAGTGATAGGGCCTCACTCGCCCGAGAGACTGGGACACGCAAATGATCGCTACTGATGCACTCCTTCTGAGACACATCTCTCACAGAATAAATTGCAGGAATAAGTTATGTACCGTTTACTTTTCATTTTCTAACATGTGAAAGAGCGGTCGTAATCATGAGTAAAACTAATGACTGAAAACATAAGATAAGAAAGAAGAAAAAGCGAAAGCGAAAGCCAAAAGTATGCATGGGTGTGGTATGTATGTAGAACCAGTTCCGCGACCAAAGAGAAAATCAGTCCATGCACCTTCTTCACTCCGGTTTCACCCGCCAGGCGACGGCGGCAGCAGCAACACTTAGAACAAGTACACCCATAGCTGTCTGTACATTGATACCGTTTGGTAATGGACCCTTAAAAGACAACAATGTCAGAAACGGCCTTTGGCGTGTACAAGAACCTACGTACCAAATAGGCATTATTTTTAGTATCCGATTGTGCGATTATACCTTGACCACGATTGGAAGACCTTGACTGGGCTATTGCTTCTTCCTTGCCCGAGAGTGAATATTCTGGCGATGAAAACGTTTTAACCCGGAAGCTTCCTTCTCGACCGTCTTTTAGACCAATACCTGTATCCTTGCCAAAGATGGGGTGATCGTCAACAGCTAAAGTCTCTTCGGTATCATCTGTATCTTCACCCCGCGAGGTACTTCGTCTTCCGCGCCCAGCCTTTCCCCTGCTTCGAATACCGGAGGCAGACCTTGACTTCTTGCGACCTGGCCTACTCGATTGATACTCGTAATCACTCGACACGCTCCTAGGACTGGGAGGCGTCATTAGCCCAACACCTCGGTATTTGACGGCGTCCCCATTTTCGTGGGACGTGATGTTCGGCCTCGTTGTTGTGGAGTGCACTGCCGCTTCCTTCTCTCGTGTCTCTCTCTCCATCTCCATTTCCTTCTCGAGTTTCTCGATCCTCTCTAGCCCGTTGTCCATGTCTCGCACCTTCTTCTCCCATTCCCCGCGCATCTTACTCTCCCATTCCTCTCTTGCCCTGACAAGCCGCGTGCGTTCCTCTGTCCACTCTTCACGCACGGAGCTCCACTGTCCTTCAACGTTGCTCTTCCACTCCATGATCATGGCCGTTAATGATGCAGAAGGCGCTTCGTCTTCGACGGCCTTGGCCTTTTCTGCTGGAAGTGCCGGCTCTTCTACAGGCGTGGGAACCACAGGAGCTGCTGCTACCTCTTTCTCTTCCTGTTGTTGCTTCAGGCTGCTCTTCACAACATCCTCCAAACCCTCAACCTTCTGCTCAAGACTCCTGATGATCTCTTGTGCCTCCTGGTGATCCTTCTGCAGCCCTTTCGACAGTTCCAGCGCGCTCTCCAGCTGTGACGCAAACGACGTCAACCTAGCACTCAACTCCTCGATAATCGCGGAATGACTACTAATGCCGTTCTGATGCGCCGAGGAACGTCCAGTTAATGTACTGGACCTGTTTCTTGTCTCACCCGAATGATGAAGACCATTGATTTTGACGTGCATACCCAGCCCTGTAGGCTCGGGTGTCCGTGGTCGACCAAGCTCTTCTCTACGGAGTCGACGTTCCTCGTCCGACTCTTCACGATCTGGGTCTCTGGACGACTCGTCCATATCAAGCTCATCAACCTGATGCCTAGAAGTAAGGGCAGTTTCCTCTTCTTCGTCCTCGTGCTCCAGCTCTTCTTCCGCCATAACAGCATCTTCGTCTTCCTCGTCGACACGTTCGAGTTCGTGAGGAGTGATGGTGGCGATACTACGGCTGTCATCTCCGTCATCATCACTATCCTCAAAGCTGCCATTGGCGTCCTCATTGGAAGATGGTTGCTGAGTAGGTAATGAAGGCAGTGATGGTGGCTGAGAAGGTTGGGATTGAGGAGGCACCCATTCTCTTCGCTGCAAGTCATCCATCATTTCTCGGAGCATGCCGACTTCGTGTCGGATCGTCTCTTGCTCTTTGAGCGCGTTCTCCAAGGCCCTAACACGGTCGACATGAACGGCCAAGGATGCTTGGGTTTCTTTTAGCTGGCTTTGTAAATCATTGATGATTGTTGGGGGAGGTGGAGGAGAGGAAGATGATGCTAATGCGTTTAACGGCGGCGCGATATGTGACTCTGGAGGTGAAGAGGACGTGAGGTGATCGGGGTGATCAGAAGCTTCGGTTGGTTGAGAGGGGTTTCGCTGACGGACAGGTGGAAGTGTATGTGGATTCGGGGGTGGATTAGGCGGCTATAGTAATGGAACTCAATAAATTTGACCATTAATGGGGAGAGAAGGTTTGCTTACCAAGTTGCCTCCGCCGAGTGTATCTTGTATCTCTGTCATGGCAGCCGTAAGTGTGTGCAGTTCTGATCCAGTTTCGCGACTCTTTTGGAGCTCTCCCTGCAGTCGCGTAATGATGTGGTCGAAGGTAAGACCGCCTTTGCCTGGGGGACGCATGCTGCCACCCATACCGCCCATGCCAGCCATTCCTTGCTGGGACATCTGCGGACGACGCGGCGGAGGCTGCTGAGCTCCAGCAGCAGAGAAATTGAATGACGATGCCGGTCCGGGAAGCTGCTGTTGTTGATGTTGCTGCTGCTGGAGAGAACCGTGTGACATCTGCTGGTGCTGCTCTGTACGGGCTGCAATCTGCAAATCGTGATCGCTGAGGACGCAGAGGACCCGTGCAGCAACTTTGTGATGGATTATAGTTTTATTGTCCTCGCCGACGATGTCTATGCCAAACTCGACAATGTCGTCTGACTTGAGTTCATAAGGGTCGGACTCGAGACCTTCTGGACTAAGCCGCTCTCCGTTTATGAAAGTTCCATTCGAGCTCTTGACGTCCTTGATGAAAATTTTACCTCCTTCCTCCCAGACCTCTGCATGCTGCCTACTGAGCACTTTTGAATCGAAGTACCCATTCCGTTCTCCTGGAGTCGTTTTCGCATTCGTTTGCCGGCCAATTTTCACTCTCTGGTTATGGAGAAGAGAGATGTGCTTCGGAACGAACGAGTCATTGAGAGGATAGAGGTAGAGGGCAGGATAGCCCGTCGGTGCTGGCATGGAGGGAGTCTTGGGAGAGAATACACAAACGCTAAACGTCACACGTGTCACACAGGGACGTCACTCACTCGGGAACCCTAGGTTGAGGTTGGGAATGCTGACCCCAAAGTAAGGTCTCCTTCTTAAATTCTTTGAGGCCTCGCGACTTTTGCACTGATCGCGACCACGACCACGATGGCTGATCTACCCACTCTGCTTCTTGCCTCTCTCAACCCCGGGACAAGAAAGCAGGCAGAACAAAACCTGAACGCGTTGAGCGAACAGCCTGGTTTTCTCTCTCACCTCTTGACGCTCGTACTCAATCAATCTCAAGATCGCGCTGTCCGGCTTTCGGCCAGTGTTTATCTCAAGAATCTAGTAAAGCTAAGATGGGAAGAGGTATGTTGCAGATGATTTTTCCATATTTTGTTGCTCAACCTTATTACAGGATGTGCAGCCACTTGCAGAACAGGACAAAGCAACCCTACGATCACAGCTTGTACCAGCGATGCTCCAGTTTTCGGCCCCTCAAGATAAAGGAATACGCGCTCAAGTCGCAGAATCAGTCGCCCTGATTGCGGAGCTCGACTTTCCTTCAAAGTGGCCTGATCTCATCGATGTACGTCAGACACAACTTGCGAATTAAATGTCTCGTTGATCTTTCATTGTTCCAGCAACTCGTCGGCTCTTTACAAACATCAGACTCTAACACCATCCTCGGCGTCCTTCATACTGCACATTCCATCTTCCGTCAATGGCGTGCACATGTTCGTTCCGACCAATTGTTCACAGAGATCAACCTCGTGATATCCAAGTTTATGAACCCTTTCCTCGACCTCTTCCGAAGGACCGCTACACATCTACTCAAAACAGCACTCCCTACACCCGAGAAATCCGTTCAAACACAATGTATGATCCTTCTCGTAGAGATCTATCACGACTTCACGTGTCAAGATATCCCACCGGCAATCGAAGATACCCACAAGGAGTTTTTCACCGGCGAATCAGGATGGTTCCCAATGTTCATGGCATGGGACCCGGACGACCTAAGGAACAACGACCCTGATGAACCAACACCTTCGCTGCCTTCTCAATTGAAGAGAGTCATCCTAGAAGTCGTCGAGGCAAGTGCAGCGTTGTCTCCTCAAAGAGTGATATTCACTGTCTTTTTCAGTTGTTTGTCAAACTATATACCGAACAGCTACTCGAATCCAACGCCGTTCCAGCATTTGTCCAAGGTGTCTGGTCGCTGGTAGGTTCCAACAGACTCACCAGCGTCTCGGACGATCCCCTGGTTTCGCAGTGCCTCCGCTTCCTTTCCACCGCAATCCGCTCCGGTCACTACACCCAACTCTTCACCACAACTGAGACTATATCTACCCTGGTTGAGGGTGTCGTCATTCCCAATGTATGTACCTCCTTTTATGCTGTGCCTTGACCTACCTCTAATCCTTTGTCTAGGTTTCTCTCCGGCAACATGAGCTAGAACAATTCGAGGACGACCCTCTTGAATTCATCCGTCTTGACCTTTCCATCGGTGGTGCAGGAGCAGGAGGAGCAGGAGTATCTAACGAGGGCGTTACCCGTCGTCAGGCAGCTGCAGATGTTGTCAAGGCTCTCGTTGGTACCGGAGGTGGCGAGGGCGAAAAGATCACCACCAGCATCGTCGGCAACTGGATCGAGCGAGGCCTTGCTGAGTATGCTCAATCTGGGAAGAGCGCGGACGGCGAAGGGTGGAAGGCCAAAGATAGCGCAATCTACCTCCTTACTGCCCTTGCCTCTCGAGGTGCAACAACTCAGCACGGTGTTACGTCGACAAATGCGCTCGTTGATGTCGTCAAGTTCTTCTCGGACCATGTGTATGAAGATTTGCAAGCTCAGGGCAATGTACATCCCATATTGCAGGTGGATGCTATCCGGTTCTTGTACACATTCCGAAATCAAGTATGTAAGACGCCACCTACATTAGACTGTTAGTCATTACTGATTCCTCAAATAGCTCACCAAACAACAACTGCTTTCCGTTCTTCCACTGCTAGCAAGACACCTGCAGTCAGATAACTATGTTACATACACCTATGCGGCAATCACCATCGAGAGGGTGTTAGCGATCCGACAACCTGGTCAAAGTCAGATGCTGTATGTCCCATGCTCCCATCCATTGACTGGCCCTCACAATACCATTTCAGGTTCACTCAAACTGACATTCACGAAACCGCCAATGACCTCATCAACGCTCTACTTTCCAAAATTGAAGCTGCAGGGACCCCAGAAAAGGTTGCTGAGAACGACCATCTGATGAAATGTATGTCCCTAAGACTCAAGTGTTCTCTTTTCTCCTCACTAACAGCTGGTACTCATCAGGTGTAATGCGAGTCATAGTCACTGCACGGCAGTCTCTTTCACCCAACTACCAGGCATTGCTCAAACGATTTGTTGATATCCTGGGTGTCATCTCGCGAAACCCCAGTAACCCCAAGTTTGATCAATATATCTTTGAGAGTATATCCGCGTTAATGAGGTGCGTTTTGATATACTCGCCCCCCGGCCAACGCAACTGA
Source organism: Paramarasmius palmivorus (assembly GCA_037176845.1). Lineage (NCBI taxonomy): Eukaryota > Fungi > Basidiomycota > Agaricomycetes > Agaricales > Marasmiaceae > Paramarasmius > Paramarasmius palmivorus. Next base: position 18,958 of record JAYKXP010000226.1, on the reverse strand, counting down.
CTGCTTTACAGGTTCGTCGTTGCCGGTGATGCTAGCGCACTGGCAACATTCGAAGGTGTTCTCTTTGGCCCCTTCACTGTGATCCTTCAAAACGATATAGACCGTAAGTCCCTCGTTCTGCTGTCTCACCACCTAACTGCAACTATCTATTCCCCAGAATACATCCCATACACGTTCCAGGTCCTCGCACAGATGCTCTCTCTGCACAATGAATCCACCGTTCCCTCAGAATACGAGGCTCTCTTGCCATTCCTACTCACTCCCGGCGTCTGGGCCCAGAAAGGCAGTATCCCCGGACTTGTCAAGCTTCTCAAAGCCTACCTCAAACGAGGCGCCTCGGCCATGGTTAGCAGAGGGCAGATCGCTAGTGTACTGGCCGTGGCACAACAAAGACTCATCCCTTCGCGAGTGAACGATGTTTGGGGTATCGAGCTCTTGATGGGTGTAGTCTCCTATGTCAGTCCGTAAGTTGCCGTTTGACCTATTTCACTACAAATCATTGACTCTGCGTTAGGAGCGACTTGAAACAGTACTTCAAGGCTGTCTTGATGACACTCCTCACCAGGATGCAGACAAGCAAGACCGATAACTACGTTTATCTCTTTGTGAAGTTTTTGCTGTACACGGCAGCATTGGACATAGATGGACTGGGACCTGACTATGTTATCGGAGGCGTTGAGGAGATCCAAGCTGGGTAGGTCACTCCCTTGCCCAAAAACACTTCATCCGTTTACAAATATCATTCAGCTTGTGGGCCCAGATTACCTCCAACTTTGTGATACCTCAAGTTCCCAAAATGCAGCAAAAAGACAAAAAGGTTGTTGAGGTTGGAATGATCAAGCTCCTGTTCAGGAGTGAACGCTTTATTCAGCCTCCTAGTATCCAAGCATGGTCAGTCCACCAGATCTTCTACTTCTAACTGATGCTTATCATTTAACAGGCCCGCAGCCTTCGAATCTCTCATTAAACTTTTCGGTCCGCCAGGAACCACGCTGAAAGAGACGAAATCTTCATCTGGAACCGACGACGATGCATTTGTCGCAATGACGGCAATAGACGAAGAAGAGCAAAGCGCAGGCTACCAAGCAGCATATTCCAGACTTGCGGCGTCTGAATCTGTCGACATTGACCCAGTTGCATATGTCGGCGACCCGGAAAAGTTCTTGGGCGAGGAGATGGTAAGATTCTCAAAGCAAGGGGGCGGTCGTCTTCGGGAATTGCTTTCGCAGTGTAATCCACAGGTTGTGGGTCCGGTAATACAGAGTTTGGCTCGGGCAGGATATGCGATATGAGATAGATGTCTGACTAGCTGGCATTGAGCGTGTACATCAGTATCATAGAATACAAAATTGTTCTCATTTTCTTCGTGTTCATCTCTGGCTGGTCCGAACGCGGTACTGGAGATAAGTTTGAGTTATAGGAAGACCATCCTTCTGCTCAGACCTGGCTTTGATATTGTGTCATCTTTGTTTAGAGTACGACTCGAGCTTGTCGCAAGTTCGCAGAGAATCATAGACCTCAACGAGGATACCAGGCTGTTTTATGAGCATCGCAAATCAGATGTCGACCAACCAGTGGCGACAAGCGAGAGGCCAGCCGTCCAGCACACACGATCTGGCAGAAACAATGTCCATAAAACAGCATCTTGTAGATTACACGCAGTACAGAGATGAAGGATACCATAACTACAAAGTCTCACTTTTGCTCCGGACGAGGTTCTGTAATAACCAAAATCAGCAAGGGTTTCTGCGAGAGACTTGTGACAACTTACGACTCCATTGGACGCTCAGGATCAGGTTATCGTAACCCATTCCGTTGACCTTTTGCATCGCCTTTTGAGCTGCTGCCCGATCTTCGAAACTAACAAACGCGAATCCTTTCCCAGCGCCGGTTTCCCTATCACGTCCAACATATACTCGAGCCACGCGGCCAAAGTTACCAAAGAGTTCCCTGAGATCGTTCTCTTGGGTATCTTCAGAGACATTGGTGACCCGAAGAGTGGGCAAATCTTCTCTGTTCCCTGTACGCATAGATTCCCCAGGACGTGAGCCACCACGCATCGAGGGGGGTACATATTTGCCTCCGGATGTCGAGGGTGCTGGCGCTGGGTCTGAGTCGGCAGGTGGCATAGTATCATCATCCGCTGCCATATCTACATTCTCGTCAGCATCTCAGTAGTTATCAGAATCGAAGTAAGATGCACCTTCGCCAACATTGAGTCGTCCTTTGTACGGACATTTCGCCGTGAAGTGCTCTCCTTTACACAACCGACACACGACCTTTCCAGTAGCGGTCTTTGCTGGTTTCTTCTCCTCAACCTGCTCTTGCTCGTTGGCCTGCACAAAGAAAGAAGGCCATGAGTCATATTTGATATCGAACATCAGTACCGTCACTCACTTTGTTTCCGGGCGTCAAGACAAGGGACACATGCTCTCCAACAGTCGTCGTCGCAGTATCTGGCCCGCTTGGCTTCCCTTTTTCAGCACCAAACTTAGCCCATTTTGCTCTCTCTGCAACTTGGTGATCTACGACAGATTTTTGTAGGGTACGCTTGAATTTGCGAGTGATCTATTATTAAAAACCTCAGTTTAGTTCTGTCGTTGTATAAACTGATCGTCGTACTTTAACTTTCTTTCCAGCTTCATTCGTAGTGTATTCAACAACAGTTCGAATTCCGTTCTCGTCGATAGATGAATCTAAGGTTTTTTGCTGGTCTGTGGTTTTGCTATTGAGCGCACTGTTTGCATGAATCCCGGAAAGAACTCACCAAGCTCGTCGACATCATCGGCCCAGGAGGTTTTTGTTCTGAATGTTCAAGTAAGATCAGAAAAACATAACGAAGCGAGGGATAAAGCGAGGTACCCAGACATGATGGAGGTAAGAGATCAAAAATCGAGGTGTCAGTCACGATGTCACACGCGCCGAAGCGCACCACAGGCTAACCACAGGCCACCACCAACCCACATCGTACATCTCAACCAGGTCAATTCAGGTCTTGACAGTGACACTTCAAGATTCAATACTGGATGAATATAGAGTGTTTGGATTTGGGAAGAACCAATTCTATGAATTATATGTGAGCTTGCATTGCAGAATGGTGCTCGTTCTTATACTAGGCCTATCACTGAGGCACCTTTCCAGCTCTGTACGATTATTCGATCACATTCAATGGACAGGTTCGAGACCGAAATCTGTTCCGAGCTGTCGTGCATGAGTTGCTTTTCATACCTCTGTGGAAAGCATCTAACAGACCCAGTGGATTACGATGAAATCCCACCATTTTAGCCCCAGAAGCCTAGTCCTGAGTCGCTGTCCTTTCATTACAATCTCCGCGGAAGTTTTTTCGGCTTTGTTATGCTCATAATTGAGGCAGAGAATGCTTGCTTCTTGCCCCGCCGACGTCGAGGTAAGCTGCTCGCGGTCGTTTTCGAAATTCATCTGCTTATTTCTTCGTTACCCGAGAATTCTCATGTCAAGACGTATGCGACACAGCAGCTTCAAGTTGTGCTGCAAGAGTGGCGTTGTACACGCAGCCCGTTGCACTTGAGTGCTAGCTTAGTTTAACCGGTAATCGAGTCAGCTAGAGCTACTGAATCATCCTTCCGAATATATCAACATCACTCTGGACATAGGACATAGGGTCTGTGTTGTTCACATGGAGCTGTTCAGGACATATCCAAATACTTCTTCAATACAGAAAGTAAATCTTGGATCAAATGATGGCCTCGAGTAAGTGAGGAATGCGGGGTCTTTAAAGTGGCTTACTGATGTTTTGTAGTACCATCGCGATTCAAATCTACCTTATCCCATTGCGGAGTGCTTGTGATCACCATTTCACCGGCTATCTAGTGTGCAATATTTTCCCGTTTTCAAGCCCTTGGTTCTCCTTTAAGGTAGACAATTCATCTTGAAACCCCGCTCTGACTCGCTGGCTGCTTGAGCGCGCTGCTGCATGGTGGCCAATTTCTGTTTCAAGGACACGTCGACTGACGCATCACTAGCACTTCCCCCTTAAATCAGCCATCTTCTCCCGAATGTCGTGATATTGGTCCTTTGAAGCGTCTGGTGCCAACAACACCACGAGCTTTCCGATGCTCCGCGTGTCTTGCCGTCTAACCTGAACGAGAGAATGGAACCGGACAGTCATGGCATCAGAATCCTAATTGCAAGCAGATCTCTACGGCAAATGTCTGAATGTTTTCAGGGCTTCCTTCTCTTGAGACTGGCAGTCGAGAGTTGTAATCTTGTTTGTCTGTTGGCATCATACTCGTCTTCTCAGCTACTCAGCTATGGGATGCTCGCCGCTGACTTGATCTCCCAGGCAAGATACCCGAGTGGCTATAAATACAAGGTTCGACCCCTACTCTCTGCTGTCACTATCCCTATCTCGTCCTTCAGAAACTCAATGTCTACAGTCACTGTTACCACTATACAAGATTCACCCATGCGTGTCAATGGCAATGATGCCACCCACGTCAACGGAGATAGAACTCCCCAAAGTGGCGACAAGCCAGTCAGCTACGACATCAACATCCCTTATACCAATGTCTCCGACGAGGAGAGAGCTAGAATCGAACGTGGTACTCCTTACCCTCAATACCTCCCGACATGGGACCCCATCTGGTTCGACCCTGTGCCACCATTCGAGTTCAACGATCCTGCTCTCCGCGCCGATCCCGAGATGCCCCACCTACTGAAAGGCGGTCCCAAGCTCAGCGATATTACACCTCGCATGGGTACCTTTATAGAGGGCATCGATCTTGCTTCGCTCTCGGACGCGGCGAAAGACGAGTTGGCTCTCCTCGTCAGCCAAAGGAAGATCGTCGCCTTTCCAGCCCAGGATGCTTTTCTCGACCTAGGTCCTGCCGCCCAGCAACAGTGGATGAATCATTTTGGAAAACCCAACTATCAGCCCGTCTCGGGAAGCCTGAAGGGCCATCCTGGTTTTCATATCATCCACAGAGATGGCAATAAAGCGGAGTTGGACAACTTTTTTTCGCAAAAGACGACCTCGTGCCTCTGGCATCAGGACGTTAGCTACGAAAGGCAGCCTCCCGGATATGTGATGTTGGGTCTGCTCCAGGGGCCAGAGGTCGGAGGAGATACGGTGTTCGCCGCCACCGATGAGGCATACAAGTAAGGAATATTGCATCTTGTCCAATAGTCCTCACTGATACCAACTCACCATAGGCGACTATCTCCTATTTTTCGCTCTATGCTCGACAAGATTGAAGCGATCCATTCCTCTGCCAACATGATTTCCCATACTCGGGCTCTAGGAGGTCTTGTCAGGAAGGATCCGGTGACCTTCATTCACCCGCTCGTGCGAGTGCACCCAGTTACCAGGGAAAGGTGTATTTTCATCAATGGCGAATTCATCACGGGATTTCAGGGCATGAAAACACCAGAATTTAGAGCTATTTCTGACTTCCTCTTGGATCACATCACGACTGGGCATGATTTCCAGGCTCGAGTTCGATGGCAACCTAGAACCATTGTGCTTTTTGACAATCGTTCAACTCTCCGTATGTCCATTGTTCTTGACCATACTACATCCCGATTGACATTGAAACGACCCTTGATTTCCAGACTCCGCTATCGTAGACTACGTCGACGACGAAACTGGAGCACAACCACGTCATATCTTCCGTCTTGCAGCAATGTCAGAAGTTCCCGTCCCTGTTGCATGATTCAATTTTGTCTGTACATCCCTGATCCGGTGTATTCAACAATCGAGCGGGTTCTGCCGCTGCGTTAATTATATACGTCTGTCAATAGATATCGTATACATGCTAGGTGATTCATAAGATGCAACGTGTGACATGGTGTGGCAATGAGATAACAGAAGCAAGAAAGGCAGATGTGAGCAATCCAGACTGACGGTGCACCTCCATCAGTCAAACGTGATCTTTTTAACGTTCTCGTGGGGAACGATTCCCCCGGTCCTAGCGCTTCCACCACGAGGAGCACCCCGACCCCGACCCCCTCCACGACCTCCGCCGCGTCCACGGCCACCCCTATCGCCTCCTCCGCGACCTCCGAACCCACCTCTGTCGCCTCCTCCTCGACCTCCGAACCCACCACGTCCACCGCCACGTCCACCGCCTGAAGAATCTCTGGGCTGGGAAAAGTCAAGTCTGACTGATCGACCTTCGAGCTCGCCACCCTGCTTCGCATCGAAAGCGGCCTTTGCGCCATCGATATTCTCGAACTCGACATAACCAAAGCCCTTGGGTCTGCCAGTGTCCCTATCGGTAGGTAACCGAACGTTCTTGACACCCCATTCGTTGAAGAATTCCCAGACTGTATCCTCCGAGACTCCAAAGCTCAAGTTACCCACGAAGAGTGTGTTGCTTGGGGGGCTCTGAGTGTCACCGAACACTTTGGCTCTTTTCTCCCTTGCAGCGTCCCTATTTGGCGGTGTACTCCTGTCGACCTTGATAGCACGACCATCGATCTCCTGCCCGTTCATCTTCAACGCGTTTTCCACTGCCTCTGTAGTGGTAAAGTGAACGTAGCCGAAACCTTTTGACCTGCCAGAGTTGCGATCCATCTGCACGGTTGCAGAGACGACCTCACCGCAGGAAGCAAACTCTTCTGCGAGGCGGTCGTTGTCAACGTTCCATGAGAGTTGACCAACAAAGATGGATTTGGTCTCTTGGACGTCGTTGCCTGTAGTTGCAGCTTCGCCGTTGGCGAGCTTCTGCTTTTTGGGTGCCGATTCTTCTGCGTCCGGGGCTTTGCGCTTGCCTAGCAATAGATAGTGGTCAATAGGTTATAATACGGGAAGAGAAAATCAATTACCATTAACAGCGGGTTTAGAAGCGGATTTTGTAGCATCAGCCATTTCGACGTCGGAGTCAGAGTCGGAATGGTCAGAGTCGGAATCAGAGCTGGAACTCGACGTCGCAGGCTTTTTCGTGGCAGCAACCTTCGAAGGTTCGTCGTCGGACGAGTCTGAAGAGTCTGAAGATTCGGAGGATGATTCCTGTGCCTTCTTCGCTGGGGTGGATTTTATGGCGGGCTCAGCATCTTCATCGTCGGACGAGTCAGACGAGTCTGAGGAGGACTCCGATGCTTTCTTCGTAGATACAGGCTTCGCAGAGGTAGACTTTGCGGGGGTGGCTTTTGTGGTAGGTTTAGCGTCCTCGTCAGACGATGAGTCGGAAGAGTCAGAGGATGAGTCTGCCTTCTTTGCAGGAATAGCCTTCGCAGGAGTGGCTTTTTTGGTAGGTTTGGAATCCTCCTCTTCGGATGACGAATCTGAAGAATCTGACGAGGCAGCCTTTTTCTCGTCTTCCGACTCTGAGCTGTCGCTATCTTCCGAGGAATTTGACGAAGTAGCAGCCTTCTTGGGTGAAGCTTTCACCTGCTGGGCCTTGGGCTTTTCATCTTCGGATTCACTCTCGGAAGATTCGTCTGACGATACGTCCTTGCCGTTAGCCTACATAGATACGGAAGTTAAACGCGAAACCCAAAATAAAATACGTAGAATCACACCTTGCCGTTAGTTGCGTGTTTTGTAGCGGGTTTCTTCTTGTCTTCATCGTCGGAGGAATCAGAAGAGTCGGAGGATTCCGAAGCTTTTGCCTTCTTCTACAAAGGTGAAACGATAGTCAGGCCGTGTTCCATTTATCAATGAGATTAGCGCGTACCTTTTTTTCCGCCTCTTTTTTCTTTTCTGCTACTTTCACAGCGACCTTCTTCGATTTAGAGACATCGGTCGGCTTCTTCTTGTCAGACTTTCCCTTTTCCTTTTCATTTGGCACTCAATACCACATATATAAACCTGAATATAAATCACATACCGCCCGGGCTTTCGACAAAATTTCCGCGGAAGTGGGTATCTTTTGGGGAGCACTCTTTGCTGCAGAAGATGAGGATTTGGCTTTTTTCTCGCTCTTGTCTTTGGCCATCGTAGAGGAGGTGGGAGTGTGAATACCGGAGAACAGGGTTTTCCCAAGAAGTGATTTCGAAAAAATCACTTGAGGGCCGGGCAAAAATTCAACGCGTGATCGGCAATTATTCTGGCTTCCGGACTCCGGACCCCTTGGAGGCCAGTGAACCGCGTCTCTTCTTCATCCACCATGTCCATAGAACACTCCTAATCCATAATTTATACCTCTTAACTCCAAAATCGCATCTATGACACCCTCTGGGGCCAATTCCCCTCTTTCACCTAATCGGCACCTCCAAACACCCTTTATCCAATCCAGTGTCCGCCGACTTGATCTTGAGTTCATCTCCCGCCGCATCGAATTTATCGCGACATATTGCGCTAGCTCATCCAGATAGTCAGAATATACCTCCTCCCGCTGTAACATCCAGCACATCGTCCCCAATTCTCAATGGATTGTGTTTGACCTCTAGCATTCATGCTCCAGTACGTTTTCGCAAAATGTCGACGCCCGAGGAGCCTCCGGCGAAGAGAAAGCGAAGAGAGCACGTCTAGTGCACATGTTCCGAGACCAAGTGCCGCTCTTACTCCCGGAACCTCAGTTATAGCACAACTCACGATCTGCGTTACAGACAAAACCCCTGTCATTAGGCAATATCCCACGCAGTACCATTGCGCCACCTCAACTGAATCACGGAGAAGGGTCGGGGCTTCCCTTCCCGTTTATTGAGCCTTTCGTTCACGCCGAAGATGCACAGTTCCTATCAGGAGCTGGGCCATCTACTTCAGATTCTTTGGTCTTTCCCCATGTTGCATTGGAAGAGCCCATTGTGATCCTAGAATACTAGCCTCCCGCAGTTGTCCTCGCCACCAAGTTCAGCGTTACCTTTTCCACAGCCGGCGTCATCCCTTCCTCCTAATACATCATTAACTTCTCCACCACTTTCATCATCATCCTCAACCTCCCACAACCCTTCTATACTACTATCATCGACGGATACATCTGCGGATGATTCGGCAGCAGCATTGGCGCTGCCTCATGTATGTCCGTGCGTCCGTCCAAATGCAAAACGACTATCCATGGAGGAAAAGTTGGGCCTCATTCTCGACTATTCTCGGTGCCTGGGCGTACAACTACATACCTTTCTCTATCGGGTTCTTCATGTTCCCGACCCTAAAGAGAAGAAAAAGTGGACTGAACGTGCACGGAGCTACTTTGCGAGTCGCATGGCCACTATTTCACATTTTCTTCGGGGTTGTGCCACCTACACGGTCGCTCATATCGTTGACCTGTGGTACCGTCACCCATTTGGTTGCATGCACAGAGACGCACCGGAAATGTACTCCTTCCCCGCATCATCTCCTTAGACGGCCTTGAAGTCTGTTCGGCCTGTTCTTACATCATTCGCGCTGCAAATTACACTTCAAAAGCTGCTCAGACGCGTCGCGGATACCTCTTGACCGTGAATCACGATCACCACGCCCACAAGCACCTCAGCATAGTCCTTCTCGACCGCTGGGTTTTTTTCTCTTTATCAAGGTAGAGAGCACACAAGGATAGACCCGTCTCTGGAGGAAAAATACCTCACCGAGGACTCATTTGAACCCTGAACGGTCAGTTCACTCATTTTCGACGACATTATACTATACTTATCTGTGTCGATGCAGGAGGCCTTCAAGGCTTATATCATGGGCTCAAACCCGAGGTCCTGTGAAGACTGAAAAACCCAACTAGGTCGGTTTCTCTGACCCATACACCCAACTCAGCTACTTACCTCTCTTCCCGTACCTTAGCTGCTGAAGCCGACGCGTGGAACTAGCTATCTTAGGCACTGGCTATGGGCTCATGGATTAGAGATACAACCGTGAGTGGTTAATCTTTCTCCGCGTCCTGTCCCGCATTCTTATCTCTCTAGCGCAGAACATCACTCCCAAGCTGGGACCAAGCTGGCACGGTGCACCTCGAGAACTTTACAACACGAAAATTCAACGAGAGTATGCTTGAGTCCCGAAGCTCTCCGAGTCGTCCCTGTGTCAACCGGTACTTGACTCTCCATGATGGGATCAAGGTACTATTCGTTGTAAATACATCGGTGAGCGCTCTTTATCAGCCAGCTCTATAGTCGCCCATGTTCATTCTCATTCTCTTAATCACTCAGTCTCACCCAGAGTTTTCACAGCACCAAAATATCAGGCCAGAAAACCACTGTTGGATGCCACTGGTCACAATCTCAAGCCAAGAGGTTCTTTGAAACTGGTAGACCCCATATCCTCGGCTCGGAACCGACAATCGCGATCCTGATCTTTCATGATTGAGTGATGACCATACGCATCACGTAGATTCATCTAACTCTTTTCCAATCAAAGGTCCAGACTTTGACTGCGGTTCCCCATAAGTATAAGGACTTCCTTCATCCTCAGGCGTTTTCTAGTCCAGAAAACCCTTGTCAAGGGCGGGGACAGGCAAGTTCCTAATTAATCTGGTGATTCAAGCGGAAGTAACGATATATCTTCGGGTATAGGCTCGACGCCTCCGAAATAGGACCTTGTCGAAATCGAGAAAGCGCCATCTAATGAATCTTTTTCCACGAAATACTGTCGACTAAGGTTCAGTATACGTTTCCATAAACGGCGTCATAAAATAAGGCCGCTCACTTTTCACGATGTGAGGAGGACGTCTTGGCGAAGGCAGATATGGTAAAAGGTACGGATTCATTCAACCTTCGTTTACTATGAGAGCTGACGTTCACTCTTGGGTTCAGGAGACTCCACACTTTATTACCGGTAGCACTGTACACCTGAGCAACGATTTGAGGCAGCTATGTTACATCCAAATTCTGGAGATATAGTCATGCCCAGACTCGGAATCCGTACATCCAGCCCTTGAGTTGCAGCCGGGGCTCTATGGAGGACAAATCAGTATGGGGTACGAAGCAGGCGAATTCAAAGGACGTGCCGTAGATGGCCTAGACTACGTTTTCAGATTCCTCACATAGCGTATATAGTACTGCGATCTTGACTATACCCACACCGAGCGTCACGGTTGTTTCTATTGAGTCCAAGCTAGTTCGAATACAGACGCATAGAAAAGAATAAAAATGCTCACCTAACTATCCGTAAACAGCTTGCCGCCCCGGTCGGGTGTATTCGCGGAAGGCAAGATAGCTACTTGGCGTAGAGGATGTTGGGAAGGGCCTATGGAGTGGTGGCCCTGAAAAGTGTTTAGTGTAGCGATAGAGGACGGAGGAGTGGTTTGCAGTGGGACTGTACATATTGGGGATCATGAGACAGCTAGAAGTTTTGAATGTGCTGTTCGTGACAAATTCATCGTCGGGATGAAGTAAGAGCCGTACCACTTAGCCCATCCTAAGGTTAACAGAGGTGAGAGATGTACATATTTTTGAACTTTTGAATTACCTGCTGCGCGGCTTGCGGCCGTGTTCTTCGGAAAAGAACTGGGAAGGTAACCGGCACGTGGAAAACGGGCAAGTGAACACCACTTAGGCGCTCAAATTCAAATTGCATCTTGCCTCTTCCCCAGCACATGATTCACACTAAATCTCAAACGATATCAACTCTTCCCGACATTGAACAAGGTTCCGCTAACCCGTACAAAATGCTGTCGACCATCAGCACATGCAGCGCTCTTCGTCCGCGACCGACCTGTTATATCAAACCTCAAAGATTCACTTAGTCTACGCCTTTCCATTCCGCAACCCCCATCATTACCATGTCTTTCAACAACAGCTCCGGCTTCACTATCTATGATGGACACTTTACGAATGCTAATAATATGTACAACAACTGCACAGTCGTGAAGGTCACCAAGAGAAAGCAGGAAGAGCGAACTATATGGGATGATGTGAGTTTATTCTGTCCTGTCCCTCGAGCTTTTGGGCTCATCCCCTCGATTATGGTTCAGTACAACCGTGTTAAAACGGGCAATGTGTACATTGAGAGGACCATCGCTACATCGTCCTCGGTCAGACTAGAATACTTCGAGGAGACGAAAGAGCAGTATGAGTTGTGGCGAAATGTGGATGCTCACCGTAGCTTCAGCATCGCTCGGCTGGAAGGCAGGAATACGGAACGCGGATTTCTATATGTCACGTACGATGGGCCCGATGCCCTCAAAGTCAGTTTCATCCATGTCCTATTTCTCATATCACTAAAGCCATGCTCCGATAGGCTTTCAAGCAAGATTTTGATCAGTTCGCCAACATCAAGTATGTCAATTACCCTCCCTCCAACATCAAGTTTATGCAAGGTCTTCAGGAACGTTAATATCGCACAAGTCTTTGGTTACAACGATAACGAGCAAGGTTTACCAGCGTTGGTGTTCTACAATGGTGCGTCGTCTTTTCTGGAAATGTGTCTATGGTACTCACACGTTTTTTTGACAGCGCTCATCCCACTTGGTCGTATTGTCCTCAACGGGGATCGGTTGACGCCGCTCTTGTTCTCGTACTTCGCCCACCAAGTACGCTCCTAATCGAAATCTATGCTCAATAGCGTCTCATCATAGTTCTCTAGTTCGGCAGAATGCAAAGGGAACTCTCAGTGGGAGATCTTGTATATCTCTTTACGCCCATCATCACAATATGCATTAACAGGGACCACAGTTTTTAGGCGAAATGTGGGTCGACCCAAGAACCGGTGCCCTTTAGAAAGGACCATACATAGAGCTGCCCTCCGAGTCCCTCCAGGCCTTGATCATGGTTGGCACGGGCGAGAACACGACCCCCAACACCCATTCCACCCACCTCCCTATCCAAACATATAGCAACAACATCACCGTCCTTGAATATCTCACAAGAACGTTCCCTGCTCGGACTATCCTCACAGGAATCCGCTTGGCTTTTTCGGGATTCATACAACCCCTAACCAACGAACAAGTCATACCTGTCTTGTCATCACTCCCTGGTGCGATATACAATCGGCGCTCGCAAGATATCATTACTAGATTGCCGGGTGCCAGGGAAAGATTGCATTATGGAATTTGGAGTGTGCTGGGTAGGATTCCTGATGGAATGAGGGAGAGTCAGGTTGTCATGGATGACGGCTCGGTGCGGTATGTATGCAAAAGTTGGGTGTTGAACGTCGTTGAATGACCAGGGGTATAGGTTTACTGTCATGTCGACGGAGATACAAGACCTTCAAGGGATCGACATAGGGTATCGGTTTGACCCTCCAGGGGAATGGATGACCCTGGCGGAATCATGGCTCGCTCAGGCACACAGCGTGTTCAGCCAACTTGGGATTCATGAAGATGATTGGGAGGACTATGGTAAGTTTTAGTGTTGTCATGTTTGACCCGTCTGTTGACTTGGACTAGGTGTACTTGACAGTTTTATTCTTTGCCTTGAATGCACTTCATCGCACAAGGAACCCATTATTCCCCCAAAGGTCTATCTCTTCATACGACCTGTTCCCCGTCCATCTGATGACGGAGCTATCTGGAAATCTTGGGTGGAGGGCAAGAAGTACTTCTGGTCCTTTGATCCCTTTGGGAGCAAAGTCATGTCTGAGCTCATACGAGGATGTTCAGGACTACCATCCTTTGCTTCTGCAATAAATTCCTGTCACCTTCAGTGGTTCCTGAGTCACTACGATGCCATTCAGAAACTCCACGTCTCCAAAATCTTTGACTCTACCACGACGGACTTTGCTCTTTCACTTGGTTTTCCTCTTCTCGATGTCATTGGGGACGAAAGTCGATTCGAAGATCTTGAGCTACGAGGTTCGTTTGGACGGATATCCTATATCTTCTGCCTGGTACTTATAATCCCATTATTACTACAGGTGAATCTCGGGCATCCAGCGCAACGAAGCCGCGAACGGCTGTAAAGACTTTGCAATCCACCAGGCTCAGTCCTAATAGGCAGCAACAGCCCCAAGATCTTGCTCGCAATTCGACTGTCAACCCTTCTGGCAAATCTCAAGGCCCTGGCAAACAGGTGAACAGCCGGGATGCACGCCCGATCTCAATGAGAGTAAAAGCAAGCGAACGCAGTCTGAAAAGCCCAGGCAAGTTTATTCTACGTGCCTTGAGGCTGTTATCGTTATCCTAACATTGAGTTTCTAGGGCACCGTTCGGTTTCGATTCCGACATCTGTGACGGACTCGCCACAGCCTATTCAAGCCAGTACTTCCGGAAAGAAACCAGCGCCAGCAGAGGTCTCTGTCAAGCGAATCACCAAGCAGGCTAGCGGGGCGATAGATCCTAGTAAGCGCACTAAGGATCAGAGTCAAACACCTCCGAAGATCGGCCAGCCAAAACCGCCTTCTCGTCAAGAGGTGAAGAAGCCGGCGTGGAGATGATATATGTGGTGTTTCCGAATTTGTGTATGGATATCATGGACTTGGACCGCATTCCTCGAACAACAATGGTATATTGTAGGTGCTATAGTGTTTCAATGAATACATATGTCCACTTTGCTTCATTGCGTACACAGCGAGATCAACTTGCAACGAGATATAGCCTGAGGGTATATTGGTATACGTAGACTTGGATTGATGAACTAGGAATCTGGTAGTACACGTTCTATGTACCCGAGAGTTCGTAGGGGTGCGTTCCGTTGGCTGGTACTGCAGAATGCCAATTCCTGGTCATAATGTAGTCACCATGATGATGAACTGGGTCAGTTGCGTGATGGCAGCAACCTTTTGATATTGAGTGTTGGTTACTAGTCAAGGGCCGAGGCAATTTAGTCGACTGGAGGTATATACAAGTGTAGACACTTGCCGAATACCTGAATACGAAGTGTCGCTGTCAGCCTGGGGGCTGATTGCGGTCGCTGGCGCTGAAGTCGCTTCGGTTGAATAATCAGGTCGGTTGGTTGTCTTCTCGGCTGAGAGTTTGAAACACATGAAACCTGAAGTTCAAAGGTTCCAATGGACTTCTTGATGTACACTGAGCCTCAATGATGTATCATCGATCATCCAGCCAGAAGATCTTCACGCGTCCTTTGTAGAAGCCTTCGTAGGCTGATTTTGAGGTGAAAGGGGAAGGTGGCGGCGACGAATAGACTCCGAGTCGGATCACATTGTCCTGAGCTCAGACGAATTAGCTGCGAGAATTCGGGGCTTTCATTGATAGTCCAAGGGTATTCCGATCAGATGTTGTCGGCGAGTTGTTGGTATGTGAAGCCTGAGTCAGCGTATAATGGACCTGGAATCTGGATTAGATTTCAAATCCTTGGAAAGAATTAATGAGACATACTCAGGCTATTTTTCTTGCGTCGGTAATCCGAATTCTGGGAGCCAGATAGTCAAATGCGTTGGTGATTGATCTTGAGGATACTTGGTCGTGCTGATAGTGGAGGTCGACGATTTACGCTGGAAGGCTTCATAAAATGGGTAATGAGATCTTGAGAGCTAAAGCGGAATTGACCTAAAAGAAAATAGACTTTGAGCCCAACATACCTCTTATATCCAAGTGAGCACGTACTATAGAATTCCGCGAACGCTTCCTCAAACAGTCCTCCAAGCACCAAGCATGTTGAAGTATAAAGGTAAAATGGCTCTGAAATACAGGGTTTCGGAACCAGGATGTCCGACGGGAGCTAAAATGTGCTGGAATATTCGAGGGACCCAAATCCTGAAGAGCTTTCGCGAGATTTGCTGGATCCAATATGTAGGATCTTGAGGCCTTGAGGTAGTACTTACTGGAAGATGCGTGTGGTCGACGTGCAAGGACATGAAGAGGAGCAAATGCCTGCCGGTGTTCTTCAAGCTTCAAGTTCCGGTCAAGTTCCGGTGACGACCTACCTCGACCTTGCAACGACGTCTATCATGAAGATCTTGAAGACTACCACATCCCGGAACATCTCCATCTCTATCCGCACTCTGCATGCCTTCACCTGCGCGCTGGTTTCTTGGTTTCGCTGCTATTCTGTTGGGCCCATCCACCTCCTGCCAGTGTATCAAAGTTACACCTCGTCACTTACGCTCATGTAACCATTACATCGAATTCGCATATCGCAGCATCAAAGTTCCCTTACCGCGTATCTTGGAACACTGCTAGCTCGTTTTGACACGAAATACGTCGCAACAACCAGCTGGAGAAAAAGTTTGGGCACTGAAGCTGTAGGTATGTCACCCCGTGTATTGTCATGTCTTGACACTGAACGATCTCTGCAGGCCTAGCTTTCAAACACCCATCACCAAATTTACCTGCGTATTCACATCCTACTCCACCGGGACCATGCCCGAACGTTCCAACTTCCAGATCTCGAACGTTACGACCTCATTCGGCGCTAAAGTGGGTGTGCCGGGTGTCGAGCTTGCCGTTGGACCAGATCACTCTGTAGAAATGTCTTCAGGTGGTCGTCCTATCCGTGTATTGGGCCCTAGTACCAAGTCACCACATATCGAGAATCTTCGCGTCTTTCGCATATGCCACCTCTGCTTCCCGTCAAGTTGGAAGCTCGTCTCAATACTTCTACCGTCTCCTCGTAATAGAATCGTCACCCAGGATCCCCGAAGCATCTCAAAGTACTTACCTTCCCTTCCAAACTATTCTACGACACCAAAGGTACCGCTCAAGCCGGTTATCTTCGTCTCACACACGGTTCATCCAAAAAAATTTTGGGATACTCCTGGCTATGGAACAGCACCCATCAATGGCTTTATAAAACCATCCTCAAGATCCACGGTCGATGTGGCACAGTGGATGTGAGGAGGTCGGGGAAAGGATAAGCTGCATGACGGCGATGGAAGGTGCTGTAGTGCACGGTTTACATGGTGTATATTCTTGACACGACTCCCAATGCTTGGCTGACTCGGATGTATAGCTGACGTTCACTTTTGGACGCGTAATGAAGGTTCTTTATTGACATTGGTATTATACGCCTAGAACGTGTATCTAGAATGATAGTCAGGTTTTCAAAGCCAGCGCTAGCGCCCAGTACATCCAACCTCTCGAGTTGTCGCCTTGAAATAAGGTTCTATAGACGACAAATCAGCGCCGGGTACGAAGTAGATAGGTTTTTAACGACATACTGGATTACTTTGACTACGTTCTCGAATTCCTCATGCGAGTAAGAGCGTAGTGCAGTATTGGTGGTATCAATGCCTATTGAATACTGAGTATTGGTTAGCGAAACGTAGACGAAAAAAAGAGAAGATGCTCACTTGATATATGATACTTGAATGTTTGAACGTTCGTGTATAGTCCGGTCTCGATGAAAGTTTCAGACGGACAGAATGGCTATCCACTTGCGGAAAGTGGGTTCTTTGAGTATAAGAGGAGGTGGGCTGGAGGAATCGATGGACCGGTAGGAGGTAGGCGTAGTTTTGGCTTGACTGGAGGATGTTGAAGCTTTGAAGGCTAGCAGCGCTGAGATGGGACAGCGGGAGTTCAAGTCAAAGCGGAGGAGAGTGTCGAACGTGTATCGTTCTCTTTGTCGCGGTAGGGAGGCTAGATCTTCTTGGTGAGGACGATATGCTGGATGTAGTTGTCTTTAGAACTTCGGTGCAGCTGGACAAGGCCGATGGAGTTGGCGGCTTCGGAGGACTTGTGTAGTTCTGGAGGACGAAAGGGTGGGCTGGAGTCTGGCTGAAGGTTGGAAATTGTAGGGCAGCTAGGATTGAAATTGGTGCTGTTGAAATCGGTGGATAAGAGGAGAGAGGAAGCGAGTCAGCAAAAAAAAAAATTTCATGGTTAGAGCGAGCCGCACCTCTTATTCCACCTCATTGATTTTTTCAACAGGGCGATAGTCATAGTCAAGAATGTTGAGAGAATAAGGAAGTTGCTGAGAATTGCGTCGGATGGAAGATGGTGGTCAGGCAGAATGTTCCCCAGACGCGTGAAGCCTCAGTGTGGCCACTTCTTTGTCAGCAGCCGCGGCTCCAGACGCGTCGCGATAACACCTCTTGATTGTGAACCACCACTACCACACTCGCAAGCTCACTAACACCGTTCTTCTCGATCGCCGAAAATCCTCTTCCGCCTGTCAAGGCAACCAACGCTCGAGGATCGAACCGGTCTCTAGAAAATCTGAGGTTGCCGAAGAGTTTTAGTTCACGCCCATCTTCTAGCCTACTAGGGGATTACAATTACACTCAACTATACAGATGTAGGCAGCACTTACCAAGGGTTTAAATTCAAGTTGAAGCTTCTACAATTCCCAAGACCGAGAATTTTTTTGGCTAAAGTGCGTCTTTTCTTTCTCGTGCTTAAAACACAGCTGCATATCTTCTTCCCTGTCCTAGTTATGAAAGCCGACGCGCAGTACTGCGACTATCAGACTACCTCAGGAAGTCTATATGATGTGCTGGCTATGGGCTTACGAGTCAGGGAAATAACGGTGAGTGGTCGGGTCGTATCTATGTCCTGTCTCGCATTCTCATCTCACAGACACAGAGACCCTTCGACTCTTGGATACTCTGCTTCGAAGATTCACCGGACAATTCCCAAGGATCAGGGCAAATACAACTATCACCAAGCGACAGATTTGGTATACTTTGTCGCTGATATGAAGGCGCTAGATTGTTGGAGGTGAGTTCTCACAGAGCAGCTTCAAAATGCCTACTGACCTGTGATCTCAACTAGGCTTCTTATGCTGAATGTCGCCAAAGCAAAGAATGTCAATGTACCTCAAGACAGTGACATATCCGACATCGTCAACGCTTTCGTCGCTGCCAAGAAAATGCCCACCGACGAGGAGTTTCTCGCCTACGCGCGTGATCTTCACTCTTTACACCACAGAACGAGCTATTCAACGTGCAGCTACCGGGGAAGAGAGTCCCAAGATACCCCGTGCTGTGAAGTCTCATCCCACAAACACAACCTCGACATCGTCCACTCAAGGCAGCCGACTCATCCAAGCTCTCGATGCTGCTGAGAAGGGTACACCATTGTTCAATGGTGATGATGTTTTGGCACGCTCCAAGGACTTTCTCCGAGAAGCTGTCTGGAGCTGCCATGAAGGTGATGTTGGTCGCACCTGGGAACAGATAAAGCGCATGATGTACAGCTTCGCGGGATCAGGGCACAACAAGTACTAAATCAGGTCTCGCCTCATTCGACACAAACGTATCTGGTTCACTTGCACGCCT